>JBCJKH010033063.1:0-10506 GCA_039877255.1 Loriculus beryllinus
CCTCACAGGGAAGAGCTTCTGCCTAAGAGCTCATCTCAGTCTCCCCTGTTCTGTCAGGTTAAAGCCATTCCCCTTGTCCTGTCCCTACAGGCCCTTGTCCAAAGCCCCTCTCCAGGTTTCCTGTAGCCCCTTTAGGCACTGGAGCTGCTCTAAGATCTCCCCTTAAGGAACCTTCTCTTGTCCAGGCTGACCCAGCCCAGCTCTCTCAGCCTGGCTCCAGAGCAGAGGTGCTCCAGCCCTCTGATCAGGGTCACTTAGCTAGAAGTGTCCCTAGCAGAGAAAGATGGTATGTTGAGGCTCCTGCAGTGTATCCAATAGGTTATAAACCCTTTAGACAATGGGTAAGCATGGTGAGAAGGTGGTGCAGACTCAATTATTAGAGGTGGATACTAGGATATAGTTCCTGCTGTTTGTTCCTTCTTCTGCCAGTGAAGCACTGGGAGATTTGGAATCAGTTCTTTATCCTTTCTTGATCATTTTTTTGCTTATATAACAGACAAAACTTCTGGCCTACATTGGCTTTGGCTTTTCTTCTTTTATATGTACTTACGTAGTACTTAAATGCACTCTGACAGATGAAAGTCGTGATGTAGGTTTGTAACATTAAATAATGATTCACTGCACTTGACTTGCACACGAATGTGCAGAGCTGCTGTGGGCCATGGGCACAGCAAGATGTTAGCAGAGGTAAGGATGAAATCCATGACTTGTGACACTGGTTTTTAGAACCACTGAATGTCAAAGTCTAAACCCCAAGAGGTGATGAGTTAGGTTCAAGAAGCAGCAGACTGGGGACAGAGGGCCATCCTGCGACAGTGTTGGGCAAACTGTTGTCTTTTATTCTGTGACAACACATGCAGCAATTAAGATCATTTAGTCACTGATTGCAACTTTGTGGATGATCTGTGCCTATGAGCAATGGCCAGGTAACTCAGATATTATCAGCCCCCTGTGTTAAACTCCTGTAGCTTGGCCAGGAGGGTAAAAAGCCAGGTATGAGTGTGAGAATTGCACACTTTTTGTGTTAGTTAAGAACTCCCAATGTTTATCCATGGTCTGTTCAAGCAGATATTACTCTATGGACTTTCTCACCTTTCAGTTAATTGGGGTGGCTGGCTCTGTTACTTACTACAAATGTCAGACTGGCTTCATGGCTTTAAGAGATGATGTAGTATTGAATGACAGGTAACATGCATGTTTTGCAGAAAGCTCATTCTTCAACTTTACTAAAAATACAATCAAAATTATTTGGGGGCACTTGTTTGGTTTCAAGTCTATTGTGATTAAAGTACAGTATATTTTGTTTTCCCCTTATGTTCTTATGTTACCTGCTGCTGGCCTCCTTTCTTTGTATTTACCCTACTCCTGCTGTGCTGATTACAGTGGCATCCTCTGCTGACAATGCTAAAGGAGCGCATTGAAGAGTTCACTGGCTACAATTTCAACTCTCTTCTCTGCAACCTCTACAGAAATGAGAAGGACAGTGTAGACTGGCACAGTGATGATGAGCCATCACTGGGAAATCCTATCATTGCCTCACTCAGCTTTGGTGCTACCCGGACCTTTGAGATGAGGAAGAAACCCTCCCCTGTGAGTGTTCATATCACATTGAGAGAGCAAAGTAGTTACTAAATATGTTTAGTATTTTCACCCTGGTTAGAGAACTTAGTTACTGGAAGTGTTTAATAGTAGTTAATAAAAGCACAACTTGTAAAGTTCTGTGGACTGAGCATAGGGATCAGAAATCTATTGCATGGAATGGGAAGTCTTGAGGATGGGAATGGGACCACTCTAATAATGTGCAGTGAAATTGCAACCTAGGCGCTCTTCTGCCCAAATAATGGCCTTTAGCGTTAATATATATATACGCAATCAGTGATGATAGAAGGGGACTTTCACTGTGTAGATGAACCAAAGAGTTGATACCATTTTCTTCATCACTGTGTAATGCATAGTGTAGGTGGGATGAAAAGTAGCTCTGACTGCTCTTGTAAGTAAAAACCCTCTTAATAATATTTGCATTTTGGCTTGTATGTGTTCACATTGAGAGTGAGTGAAGGAAAGGGCATGTTTCTTTCTCCTAAAATATTGAGAGAAATTGTCTGAGCAGCCAGGAATCAGGTTAGGAAAGATAAAGCCCTGACAGGATTGGAGCTGGCTAGGGACAGTAAGGGCAATAAGAAAATCTGCCATAGGTACATCGGGGATAAAAGAAAGTCTAGGGAAAATGTGGGCCCAATGTCGGGACAGTCCCATGCACAGCTGCAGTCTGAGCAGAGAGTGGATTAAGAGCATCCCTGAGGAGAAGGACTTGGTTGTGCCAGTTGATGAGAAGCTTAACATGATTCAGCAGTGTGCGCTTGCAACCCAGAAAGCCAACCGTATCCTGGGCTGCATCAAAAGGAGTGTGAGCAGCAGGTCGAGGGAGTTGATCTCCCCATTTGCTACATTCTAGTAAGACACTCTCTCACCCCCTCCCCTCTCCCCTCCCCCCCCCAGTCCTGTGTCCAGCTGTGTGACAACAGCACAAGAGCGATGTGGAGCTGTTGGACCAAGTCCAGAGGAGGCCACAGAGATGCTGCAAGGGCTGGAGCAGCTCTGCTCTGGAGCCAGGCTGAGAGAGCTGGGCTGGGTCCACCTGGAGAAGGGTCTCCTTAAGGGGAGACCTGAGAGCAGCTCCAGTGCCTAAAGGGGCTGCTGGAAACCTGGAGAGGGGCTTTGGACAAGGGCCTGTAGGGACAGGCCAAGGGGGAATGGATTTAACCTGACAGAGGGGAGATTTAGATAACTGTCACATCCTACTTCACAGACTAAACAGAGATCTTTACTTTGATAAGGAGGCATGTGTGGAACATCCTTCCAGGAATTACTTGGCAATTCAATAGAAAATACTCTTTCTAGATAAAATGCCATGTTTGGGAATGCTCTGTTTACAAGCCAACTAAAATCTTAGATTTTGCAATTGGTATTTATCCAAGTAAAGGAATCAAATCACACATTCCTGTGTTGTGAATACAGGCCTCATTTTAGGGTATCCTGCTTCAGGTGTCTTTTCTGCATGTGTAGGCTTTGAGAATGTTGGGACAAAGTTTGCTGTCTGCGTATAGTGCTATTTATTCTGAGTAAGTAATGCAGAAAGGTGATTATTATCAGCCTATTGTGTAAATATGTGCTGACAAACTGAAGTCTGCCCATCCAGTGTCACCTTGGTCAGCTGGATGTGAACAGAAAAGGTCAGAATTAGACCCAGAAAACAAATAATCTGTATTTTTTACCACTTCTCTAAGTTGTAAATTATGTTGTCTGAAGTGAATTTAATCCCTGAGCATGAGATCACATAACCAGTGCATTATGTCAGCAGGCATCAGTGCATTATGTCACTGGGCAAAGCATGAGTAAGTATGCTGTGATGATAACACAGTGTCAGCTGGAAAGCTCAGTTCCTCTGGGAAACTGTAATTGGTGCTTAGATTAACTTCTAGAAGTACATGTGTTCCCCTTCAGTTTATCAGGATCAAAGCCACATAGGTTTCAGTATACACTTTGCAGTTTCCCTCTTAAAAATCAAACCCAGTTCTTGAGCAAGGTGTCTTTTTGTTCTGTTTTCTGTAAAGACACCACTATGAGCAAAGGGGGAAATACAGTCTGTGCCATTCATAATTCGCTGCCTTCTTTGATCTGTACAGCATGATTTCTTCCCTTTTCTTCCCAAGATTGATTTTATTTCTTCAGTGCCTCTGACCTGATCTTTCTGCCTCTTCCTACCTATGAAGGGTATTCGTTTTGCAAGTGTGATGTACTTGTTCCTAAGGTATGATCCCCATGTGCAGAGTGATCTCTGAATAAATTGCTACTAACCGCATCTTGTGCCTGAAGGAATTCACATGGCACACATTGCGTCTTCTTTGCACAGTCCTAAAGCCTGCAATTTTCAGAGCATCCTATGACACTCCATGCTTTGCCAAGTGGGAGTTAACAAGAGGCTGTGATGGAAATTACAACCTTTCAGGCCATATCACTGAAGAAGTGATTTTCATACTCTATTGTAATGTAGCATTCTCCCTTTTATTAAGAGAGAGTTCAACGTAGATATTTGATCATGACTTTGTTCAAAAGCAAGTCAGAGGAAGAGGAATGTACTCTAGGGACAAGGGATTTGGATTAACAGTCATCACAGGCAACCAGGCTCTCCCTGGTTTGTAATCTGCCTCTATCAGTAGATTGGGTTTTCCGCAGTTAGTTTTCACTAAGGAAGAAAAGAGAAAGAAAATCCATATCCTCCCAAAATTAAACCCTTTTGAGGGCCAACATTCTAGTGTTTCAAATTCTAAGTTTCAAAGGCCTTAATTTTCCTCCGTTCGTGTGCTTTTAAGTGTTTTGAGATGAAAGATGGAAAGATGCAGTGAAAATACAAGATGAAGAATACTGTGATAGAAGCTCACTGTGAATAAATGCTACTGGGAAAAAAGAGAACTAAAGTGGCTGCCTGTGTGTGTGATCACATACTGGGTACAAAACAGTATGTACCACAAGTCAGGTAATGCCTTGTATTGCTATTGAAGAACACCAGATTAGAGTGTTCAAAGACTTCTTGTCATGTTGCAGTTATTTTCCATGTTGTGTCTTGAAGTGAACTTATTAGAGAATAAAATCTTCTTTCTCTAACTGCAAAGACAATCAGTACTATTGATTGGTTGGTTTTTGTTAGTTAAGTGCCACTGGGTTTATTCAGTGGTGAGGGGAAGGAAAGGTTCAGTCCTTTGTTTTTCTTTTTGGTGAGTTCTGTACTGCATGAATAAGTGTTCATCATATAGTAGGTGGTAAAGGCGTATAGAGACGTACGTAACCTATTTGAATCTGCATCAACAAGCATCCCTTGTGAATAAGTAGAAATAATTCTTACTCAGATCTCAGCCTGATCTGTGTGAAACAAGCTACAAATACATTTTGGGAGTTAAAATCCCCACTGGAATTAAGGAGATTTCATGGAAATGAACATGATACCAGAAACTTTATCCCCTGGCGTTGTTTTTTCTGAGCATTCTTTCTTCTATATACTGCCTTTTCTTTTTATTTGGACCAGTTGTGTGGTTGTAGCTGATGTTTTGCCTTTGCTTTAAATGGTTTAAGGTTTTTTTAGATGCTTGCTTGGTAGATCCAAGTCTTCAGTGAAGTTATCTGGTTCCTTTATTTTCTGTTTCTAGTAAATTACTTAAACTTTTTATTGCCTCTTTGTCGTCCGTGTCCCCCCCCCGTCCGTGTCCCCCCCCCCCCCACCTTGCTGTAGTTCTTGCCTACACTGAAACCAAAAGATGAATGCTTTGGTTTAGAGCTGTGATTCATACACAATCCACACTCAGTGTATTGGTTTAGTCAGTAAGTCCTCTCTCATGCTTGCCTGCAGCATGTGTCACCACTGCATCATGACCTTGTCCTGTTCTTCACACGGCCTCAGGTCCCATGTCCCACTCATACATGACTTAGTTGTCCTACTCTACAGGTATTGATTTCACATAGATGAGAAGTTGGGTCTTTAGGCTAGTCTCACTGCCATCTGTAGTAGCTCAACTCAATACCAGGTTATTTCATGAGGTCTTTCTGGAAGTTAAGTGTGAAATGTTAGTTCAAGATGAAGGATGATGTTTAGTGTCTCACTAAGCTCCCACATCCCACTGGGAGTTGCTCTCTGACAAAGGTCTGGGTACCGTAAGGACACCATAAGGTGCAGTTGTGCAATGAAGTGCTGTGGGAACTGTGGAAGGAGTTAGGAAGCCAGCTGTCAGGTTGCCCTTCTTCCATCTGTAACCAAGGAAACTGGTGAGTGCTGAGAAGGGAGGGAGCTTCACAAGTGTGTTAGATAATAACAGGATGTTCATGATGTTCTAACAATCAGCGTTCAGATGGGTCTGTCCTTCAAATGCAACACTAAACCACTCTGTCCTTGAGTAGCTGTTCTAGCAGAAGTTAAAGATCTCTCAGTACTTCTGCAAACAGCAGAAAAACAACCCTTCATGTCCCAACAGGCCTAATTTAAGATGAACATGGGAATATACGGAGCACAGTAGAAACAGAGGCCTGGATCAGGATTAAACTTTCAGATTGGCATTAAGGAGACTTGCAGACAGCAGTGGCTGCAGAGGAGGAGGCGTTTTCCACCAATATTGGCAGGACTTGAGCAGTTATAGACAAGCAGAGAGGAAGATGTGAATGCTTTAGAGCTGGCTTGCAGGCTGCTAGGTCAGCTGCAGAAAGGCTGGGGGAGTTTAAAGATAGTTCTGTGTAGGCAGGGAAGTGGATTACGTGGGGAAAGGGCAATATAACTGATACTCATTCTTACAGAATCCATAAAGAAAAGAGCTGCAGAGAGGATTTCATCAGAGGCAGTGAGGATTTTCATCAGAGGCAGTGAGAATAAATAGGCAAAAATGCAGAAGTATTGATTGATGAGACCACTTTGTTGTGGAGGAGGGTGTTCCCACAGCTGGGGGTAGAGGAATACACTGGAAAAGAGGGATACAAGCAAGAAAGAAGTCTGAAAAATAGGAGAGTAGAAGCTTAGTAAGGGTAATTTTCTTGGAAATAGGTAAAGCAGAAGACTCGGAGCCAGCACTCTCCATGAAGGCAGTTGACTTTAGCCTTTGAAACTAATTTTGAATCATTTGCATGTATAACCTCATTATTATTTATACATTCTTTTACAGGATGTTTCCATTTACTTTTCCTTATAATAACACTATCCAGAACCCACTTCCTGCTACTATCTCAATACGGTTGCCTGAGACCTAAGAAACAAACTTAGGTGATTGATACAGATTTATACTAGATATTTTCTCTTTCTTAACCTTCTTGGTTTTGATAACATGTTAAGAAACATTAACATTGATGGGATCCAGGAATACTTGCAGATTTTATAGTAACAATTTCTCATCAACGAATGCTGACCTTTCATCACTTATTTAATGTAGCTACTTGAATTAAGCATAAAAAAGAAGTTTTAACCAGTGTACTTGGATAGTGTAAGGTTTGGATTGTATTCTGTGTGCAACTCAATATTCTCATATACTAAGAAGCAGAGCAGTTGCTTTTCTAGACCTGTCCTTGGAAGCATCTGGTTTTGTAATACATATATAGAGTTATGAATTGACCATATAAAAGTTACCTGATGTATTTCTTTCAGTGGTTGTTATCAGTATTTGAAGAAAAAAGGTATTTTCTTCCTTAGATGTCAAGAATAAATTTCCTTCATAAACTTCTTGATGTCTCAAACTCAGCTGAGCTTTCTATATGTCTGACATCAGCTCTAGAGGTTCTGGAATGAGATTGGATGGACAGTATTAGTAACAACATCTAAGACAGGAAAACCTGTTTGTCTGATTTGCCAACTCTGCAAAACCAACTGATACCAAAATCTCTTCTTCTAAGTAAAACTAAGCTCAGAGATGTCACATTTAAAACAGAAGGTAACTGTTTTTTCCATACTGACTTTCTAAGACAATAGGATGTTTTCTCCTATATCATATATCTTTTTTAATCAAGATGAGCAAGAGATAAAAATAAGTCTGCTCTTCATCCACAAACTGGAATGATGTAATCCTTGTGAAATAGGAAACAGCCATGCAATGGTATTTCTCTGCCTTTCATCACCAGTCATGTTTATAATGCCTATTTTTGAGGGTTTTTTTCCTTGTTTCCTCTGAAGTCTAAGAAAACATTTTTGTCATTCTACCTTACATTTCATAGAGCAACATAAATGTCTAATAATTCTAGGAGCTTAAAAGTATGTTTTGCATTGTCCTCACAAAGAATGTCTATTACAAGGGATTCTGAGTACCTTCAGCACACCCTGATTCCAAAGGCCTAGTGAAGTTAATCATTGGCACAGCCCTGGGCCCTTGGCTGTCCCCAGGAAATGCACAAATACAGAATCGCCAACCAGTGCTGCCAGTTGCACCAGCAGTATTGAACAGCCTTGCTCTGTCACACTGTGACTTGTAGTCCCAGACTTGAGCAGTAAGGGTAATGGTGTGAAAAAAGAGTGAATTACATCAAGTGATGCTTTATATTATCAGGAATTTATTTGATCCCAACTGACCTCTTTTGCATTTTAGAAGATTTGCAGTCGTCTTTCTATCTGCAACTCTTACAGGCACACACACTTTCAGTTCTGCAAATCATAGAATCATACAATGATTTGGGTTGGAAAGGCCCTTAAGATCATCCAGTTCCAATCCCCTGCCATGGGCAGGGACACCTCACACTAAACCATGGCACCCAAGGCTCTGTCTGTCCAATCTGGCCACACTGCCAGGAATGGAGCATTTACCACTTGCCACTTGATGAATGCTTCAGTCCTAAGTTTCTCTCCTATTTAGATGAGGCCTCAAATGAGCTGTTGGCCTCGTCTCTTTATGGTCTGTCCCTCTTGGGAGGAGGTATTACTAGACCTCAGACTAGTTTGTGCACCAGCACCATGTTGTTGCTTCAGAAAGTCAGGTCTTGTTTGGATTTTTATTTTAGGAGTGTTCTGTTTAAGAGGTAGGAAGTAATTATCGTGCTCTCATGGCTTGTTAGCCCCCAGCTACTACACTGTGTCCAGTTTTGGGCTATAAGAATGTCATAAAGGCATCACTAGAGAAGTGTGGAAAATGTAACATAAGAGCGAATCTTGAAGGAGTTGCATTTTGGCCAACAAAAGATGACAGTAAGGCACCCTTTATGGGCTTACTGTGGTTTAAAAGCAGTATCACAGTCCCTTTTAAGAAACAAATGTCTGTGATGGATAAGAAGGTTTTTGCTCTGCTGGTACTGTGCCTTCATGTTGTGCATCTCATGTGTGGGTCTCAGTGGTATGAGGCGAAGTGGCTGCTGGTTTATGTGGGTGTCCTTTCTACCTAGTGCAGCTGCAGGCTGTTCCTGTGGCTGTTCCTGCTGTCAAATGAACTTTTGCTCCCTTTAGGATGTCCCGAAAAGTTATCTTCACACTTTGCAATCATTTAATTGAAGATTGGCCCATCTCTGCATGGCAGGTGATCTGTTTTGTGGTTATGAATTGAAATTAGGGCACAGAGGGATTAAAGAACCAGCCTAAGGAGAAGTCAGTAGCAGAGCCCCAAAAGAGACAGTGGGACCTGAAGGTCCCTGATTGCCATGCTCTTAACTACTACCCTACTATATGGATCCATGTGGAAGGATGTCCTCAGCTCTCATTCTTTCTTGGCGTTGTAGGTTGCTATTCTTTCCTCCTTCGAAAGTCGCTTGATGAAACTGGAGAACTCCATCATCCCAGTCTATAAACAGACAGAGAACCTGCAGCGCCTGCAGGAGAATGTGGAGAAGACCCTGTCCTGCTTGGATCATGTCATCAGTTACTACCATGTGGCTAAAGACACAGAGAAGATCATAAAGGAAGGGTGAGTGGAGCAGCTAGATCTTGCTGGGGAGCTTCATCCTGTTGAACTTTCAGGATGGAGGTAGGGGAGCTGATTCCACACGCTCGTCGGAAGGTTCCTTGTACCCTTCCCACACAGTTTCCCTACCATCAGACCATGGTGAAGCTGCTTGGCTTGACCTTTAGCAATCCCCAGAGGACAAAGTCTGCTCAGGCTCAGCACCGGTGTCTCTTCCAGGTTTAGCAGACATGCTGCTATATGAAATTCATTAGCATTGGTGGCTTCTTTCTTTTCCTCCACTGTTTTCCCAAAGGTTCTTCCTGCACTGCTGATGTAGTCACTGTATCCAGTTCTGGAGCCTGCTTTCAGTCTTTCAGAGGGTGTTGGCCCTTCTCTGGGGTGGGAGAAGGCAAGGCTGAGAGTTGTGTACTGCTCAGTCATCAGTACCTCTGCACTTGCTGCATGGATTTTATATTCTGCTGTGCCATTGAGTGGAGGGCAAAAGGGAATCCCATGATGGTCTCCCAGTGGAAGAAAGTGGAATTGAAATGTTCCTTATTATTTTTATCCCAATTTTGGTCTGATGCTTTCTTAATGACTTCATTCTTTGCTTCTTGGGGCATTACTTTTATTTTTGGTTTTATTTTCAGCCCTACTGGGAGGCTGGAGGAATACTTGAATTGCATGGACAAAATCCAGAAGGCAGTGGAATACTTCCAGGACAACAATCCTGACAGCCCAGAGCTGAACCGTGTGGTAGGTTTGGAACCATGCATGAGTGAGACAGGGACAGATGTAGCCCTGCTGCTCAGCCTTGTGCTGTGACAGGCTCTCAACCTTGCTGCTGGTGAAGGGGGTGTTTGGGCACAGCTGGGGAAATGATTGTTTTGGGGTCTGATGAAATCTCTCTACACTTGGCAGTATTTCTGCTTGTGGGGTTCTGCTCTCTATGCATTGCGCCAGTAGGACTTCTGAAAGCATGTCACAGAATCCTAGAATGGTTTGGATTGGAAAGGACCTTAACATCACCCAGCTCCAACCCCCTGCCACAGGCAAGGACCCCTTCCACTGGAGCAGCTTGCTCCAAGCCCCTGTGTCCAACCTGGCCTTGAACACT
>JBCJKH010033064.1:0-33967 GCA_039877255.1 Loriculus beryllinus
TTCATCCCCAGGACAATCTGAGCCACAAGTGTCCTACACCCACATGCCACTTGTTCTTCAGCCACCCCTCCAGCACAGTGCCTAGTACCGATTATAGAGGTATGGTACAGCACTCCCCTCATGGGAGGCTCTGGGCGCAAAGTGGTATCTGAAGTTATTGTCAGTGAAAGATAAGGAGGAGATGTGTTCAGTGAGGAAACAACAATGTACAGCTAAAGAGGTATAAATTCCCTCTCCGACCATGTTAAGAAAAAATGGCTTATTTAGTTAGTTTAGAATCAATTAGCACAAGATAATGAGAGAAACAGCCATTGAGTAAGAGCTTTACAGCAATGTAGGTGACTTTCCAGGTGAGGCTGAATCATGTCTTAGAACAGGGGTAGGAATATAAATTCTGAAATTATGGTGATGAAAAGATTCTTAAGAGTAAATATTTGGAAGCTGGAGAGTGAAAACATGGTCTTTGTGATTTTTGCACTAATAGGCTGTTTTCTTGGAGCATCAAATGCTGTTATTTCTTAATCTGTACACTCTCTGACTTTACTGTAAAAGAAAAACAAAATAACACTCACTTCAGGCTACTGAGATTAAAAGAATCTGATGTTTGGGTAAGGATTGGTTCTTAATGCAGCAAAGGGTGGTGCTGGAATGAAATATAGCATCCTAACAAGATAATGACTTCAGACTAATCAGTGTCATGATACTGTGCGTATCACATATGATAGAGTAAATGTTCAAAGTGCTATTGCCATCTTCTAGCTAATAAAATTTTGACAAGAAGCTTTCAATGGTGGTGGTATAGAAAGAAACAAAACTAATGTGCTCACTTACAGGCTGCTTCTTGAGGTGCAGATCTTTTGAAACCACTTCAAACTTTTAACATCCTATGAATTTTTAAACATGAGGCCCTGCACGAAATATGGCAAACCAGCTACCCAGTTTGATTCTAAAGTGCATCAATCACATCATTGTAAGTGCTGAAAAGTGCCATCAGACTCCAGCACCCACATTTGAAAACTAAGTGTGGGAGCAGGAGAAGGCAGGGAACAAAGAGACTTTCTATCCTTGTGCCCATTTGCACAAACATTGCAGCACGTCTGAGCCTCTGCACTCTTGCTGTGTGACTCTGTGGGTATACATCACATCAAAGAGGTTCTTGGAAATACTACCCCGAGGAAGGCTGCAGCCTGCCCATGGTTCCTGGGTGGTGGGCCCCCAGGCATGGCATGGCCCTTCTAATTATGTCCCATTAGAATCCTCAGAATGTACCCAAAGTTAAATACCACAGTTTGCATGGAAAACACACTAAGATGTAACTGAACTGGCACACTTGGTTTGTGGACTGAGGACTGTAATTTGATAGGGCATCCTGTCATGCTGTACCATCTGACAATCATCCATGTCCCACTGCAGGCAACCTGCTCAGCAAGGGAGAGACAGAACAGACTGTCCTAAAGGGCTCCTGACCTGCTGACCAAATGATGACCAGCAGACCTTTTCAAGCAAACCTGGCCAGAATCAGGCCCAGGTTTTTGTGAAAATTGCTTCTAGAAGAAAGATGAGTCATACAGGAATTTACTGGCAAGCTTGCATCCCCTGCACCATAGCTGTTTCACCTGCAGGATCATTTATTGGGCACAGTCTGAATTTGGTGCCCACCATTGATTTTTACAAAACGTTCTGGTGCCCTCAAAGTGCTTAAGAGCAACAGGTACCTCTAGATTTGCTTATGATTCTCCATCTCACAGTCAGCTGCTCTGTTTGCATATGGAGTCAAGTCCCCAGCACATAAGTAACAACACTAAGAGACAGGCAGCACTAAGAAAACAGCTGTAGTTTTAAAAGCAACTGATGTCTGAGTCATATCATTTGCTATGGGATGCTTGCTGATGTGATGCACCTCCATCCCGTTGATTGTGCTCTGAATATACATCCACATGAACAGTTTGAAAATTAAAAGCCTTGGGGGATTTTCCATCAGTACTATCCAACTTGTAGCCTCAGAACAACCTGAGTTCTTTTGAGGTCCATTAAAACAACTGCCATAAGAAGAAAATGTGTTTCTGATTAACAACAAAGAACTGGCAGTTCTGACTTGCAAAGTGGGGGCTGGAAGCAAATATACTTCTCTTGGAGGGTAGGTGAAGCACGTGGCTGGGCAAGGAGAATGCTAAAGGGGAACTACTACACTAGCTGAGGTCTTATAGGGGTACAAGACCCAAGCAAAGTACCTAAAAATCTCCCAGTGCAATATTTAAGCTCCCTAGGGGTTAAATGTATTCATGTTTGTATTTGGTTTTATTTATTTATAGGAAAACATCTAGATTCTTTAATCAATTTTGTGATTTGGTGGCAGGATTTGGTGTGATTTTGTGATTTGGTATTTTTCATTCATTATTTGGTAATGTTTGCAAAATTTACTGTTATTTTATGGATTTATTTCTTTTTTTAATCCCCTGGTTTGACAGTTCTCAATGGCAAATTCAAGGTACACCTGTAAATCACAGGGTGTTGTTTATACTTGTTTGCATAAATATAGCTGCTCTTTCAAACTAAAATAAAAAAAGGCTGAGAAGCAACTTACAAAATGAACATATGTACAAAATTTCATACGTGGGAATGTCACATATTTGGACCATCATGAAAAGAGATGCCAATTAAGAAGTAGCTTAAGTTTATACAGCAAAACAATGCTGACTAAGAGAGTAATAGATCAAGAGATTTACTTGTTCTGTTGCTCTCATTGATTGCTTTCAATTTTTCTTTGAATCTAGTTATAAGTAACAAACATCGATTAAATGTTAGTTTAACATTAGCACATAGTTCAGAGAGTGGAAAAAAGATGTTGTACAGTAAGTAATTTTTAAGAGAACACAATCTGTTTCTTTCAAGGAAATATTGGTTCCTGCCCAGTTTTGTAAATGCATCAAGTTCAGATGGTTTTATCACAGAGACAGGATAAGCATCCAGATTTTACAGTTTTTCATGACATTTAACATCTTTAAAACTTCATGTTATTACTGTGAATGACCATGCAAATTATCACTGGATATGTAAGAGACATATTGGTACATACAGCTCTTTCAACACTGAATCAAAGGCTTGACATTAATTTATGAATAATGGAATCATAGCTGCCATATGCTTTTGTAAAAAAATTAAATTGCTTCTAAGTAACATCTTTATTGTGGATATGATGTAATTGTCTGTAGCATTATTATGACTGCCACCTTCCTGGGTTGTGAATATGTTCACATGTAAAATATTCTTTGTCACTACAGGTGACATGCATTTGTTGTCTTGGTTTTGGTTTTCTTTTTCTCACAAGTGAAGGACCATTTTTCTTATCTTTGCTGGTGTTTGTAAATGATTTCAAGGAATTGAGTTTGAAATGCTGTATTTGAATTCCTATAATTATATATATAATTTACATACACAAGTCAGTTACTTGCAAAGAAAAGAAAACCTAAAATATAAAAAAGCTTCTGTTTGTACATGCTGCCATGCTGATGACACAGATATTTCATGGTGAAATTCTTCTGCCAGGTCTGGCATGTGAGCCTGGTATGCTGTAAACAGAAGAAACCATTGCTTGCAGTGACTGTATTTTGAATGGGGAGATGAAGAACAGATCCTGGTTTGACACAAGATACAGCATGGACAGTGTACTTTTCCACTATCTTGCTTTTCTCTGAACCTGGGTGTCTTCAGAAGGAGCTAAACATCTCAAGCACCTTTGCACCTTCCCTCTTATAGTCTTCGTACCAGGGACTGGTCTCAGTGTGCCAGGGAGGGGTTCATTGAGGACTTCTGCCTCAGTTCATGTGTGTGTCTGTTCTCCCTGCCCAGCATTCAGCGCAGATGGGTGGCATTACACTTGCCCACAGCATACCAGTTAAATGCAATGCTACTAATCTCATGAGTGTGGTTTCATAAAAAGAGCAGACAGTTCACAGGAAACCTGACGATCTGCTCAGTTTACTGTAGAGGATAAAGCCCTAATTGTTACTTAAGTCAGCATTTTCTCAGTTTCAGTTAGTGAAAAATCGAAGTTAATTGTTTGTGGATATGTTGTTCTTTGCAATTTCCAGACTCTTCTGATTTCAACAACTGAAGTGGACCACAACAAACATGAAAAGATTTATTTCCTATAAGGCGCATCATAAATTTCCTGGCAGAGCTGGTCTAGAGTTTCTTGAAGTGTTTGTGGAATATGACTGCTGTCTCAGGCTCTGGCAGAAAAGTTTTACAGAGGGTGAAGGTGTCAGGAGGGGCCTGGAATAAGCTCCCTGGTTCATCACAGATCGTTTAACACCTGAAACACTGAGTGCAAATATATTGTCTGTCAGTAGGTGCCCTGAGGAGAATTCATCTCTTCCCCTGAAGTCACTCAGTAGGTACCAGCTTAGAGAAGTGCTGAAAAGTATTCCTGATTTCTGTAGATGCTCCATAGTTACCCAGTGGCTCAGTATACTGTTCATTAGCAAGGAAATTCTGACAAAGCTAAAGTTCACTGCTTTTTTTTCCAGATAGATTTCTACCTTCCTTTTCAGTTCAACTTCAGTTATCTGGAAATTAAGAAGGAAATGCTTACATTTAATGTCACAGGTCTGCATCACCTGAGAGGAGAGAACCAGTGACTGAGCTGAACTTACTCCTTAGCCATAAAGAGAATTGTTGGTGTTCTAAAAAAACATCTGTATTAGAGTGAACAACACAGTTAAAATGACATTCTGCAGGAACTCTAGCGTGACTTTTTTTTTTCCAAGGCTAAAAAATCAGACAATCTTTAGGTAAGTAGTCTTCTAAGTTGTGGAGTGTGATTTTTGTTGTTGTTGCTGACTTTTAGTCTAATGTAGTCATCACTGATGTGACTTCTCCCTGAAGTGTAGCAAAAGTACATGGAAAGTGTATATGGGAATGTCTGAAAGGCCACAAAACTATCCTTAAATAGAAAATGCCTTGATGAAATGCTGTGATAAAAAGTATATCAAATGTTACACAGATTTACATAACTAATAGCTTTACCTATATCAAGAAATAAATGCTGTTGTCTAGAGGAGAGTTTGCTTCCACTTTGATACTGAGATTGTGTTGAAAATAGGTTTTTCTATTAAAAAATGTGCATCAGCTCAAGAATATGAATTATAGAAGGAGAAGCCAAACATGAAGTTTTCCAAGTTCTCTCAGTTTTTGTGAAAACACATGTTAAACAGAGACCTCGGTCACCCCTCAAGTTCTTGTCACCTGCCTTTGGGGATTATGTCAGGAACACAGTTAACATCGCAGTGAATGAAGACAGTGTGCTTATCCAGAAGATGGCTCCTGGGTGGCTTGAGTTACTTTCTAGAGCCACCTCCTTTCATTGTCTAGAAATGTAAACAGTGGCATTCATGCTGCTAGCTGAGGAGTCCCAGCTGGCTGCTGCATGCCAGAGGGATGAAACTGAATTGGAAGCCTGGCTGGCTGGCTGGACAGATGGAGGTTTACAACAACCCAACAAAACAGATTAAGCTGGAAACCATTTGCAGAGTAAAGTAAGGTACTGCAAAGCTTAATTCTTGTAGGTTCTGTACAGGTGGAGGTTTCCTACAGCACTATAATGTTTTTTATAGCAGTATATGTTGTTGTGAAGTAAATGTCTCCTACTTAAACTGAACCAGGTGGTCTATGCTGAGGTAGAACATAGAATCATAGACTCATAGGATAGTTAGGATTGGGAAGGACCATCAAGTTCCAAGGAGGATCATCATTCTAAAGGATCACCAAGTTCCAAGCCCCCTGCCATGGGCACGGACACCTCACACCAAACCATGTCACCCAAGCCTCTCTCCAACCTGACCTTCAACACTGCCAGGGATGGAGCACCCACAGCTTCCTTGAGCAACCCATTCCAGTGCCTCACCATCCTCACAGCAAAAAACTTCCTCCTTATATCCAACCTAAACTTCCCCTGTTCAAGTTTTAACCCATTACCCCTGGTCCTATCACTACAGTCCCTAATGAAGAGTCCCTCCCCAGCATCCCTATAGGTCCCCTTCAGATACTGGAAAGCTGCTATGAGGTCTCCACGCAGCCTTCTCTTCTCCAGGCTGAACAGTCTGAGCTCTCTCAGTCTGTCCCGTTGACTGCTTTGCCTTCATTCTTTTTTAGATGTGCTCTTTTTAATGAACATGTGGAGGTGTTCGTGTTTCGATTTCTTAAGCAATACCCAAACTGTTGATTCCTGTATAAAAGCAGCATTAATAAACGTGTAGGACTGTAGCTTCAGCAGAAGAATGCTTCACTGTAGGTCATTTAGTGATAAGTGTTTGTACTTAAAAGCTATGCTCTTGCCTTTGCTGAGATCCAGAACCAGCAAGACAGTTTTGCTGCAGCTCTCTTTTTTTGAGCCGCACAACTGCATGAGAAGGTGCTTTTTGCTGTGATAGAAGGACCTTTGCTGGACGTCATCCAACCTCGGGCAGTGTGTTTTCTTCTTCAGGGGAGCTAGTGATGATTGTTGTATTAAAACTGTCATTGCAGGTGAAAGTTGACTTGATTGAACTGTCAGAGAAGGGCTGCAGTGACTTTGACTTGCAAGCTGAATTAGAGAGGTCATTTTTGTCAGAGCCATCATCTCCTGGACGCACAAAAACCACAAAGGGGTTCAAACTCGGCAAGCACAAGCATGAGACCTTCATAACTTCAAGGTAAGATGAGTGTAAAGAGTAAATAATGTGTTCAGCACTGACTTGTAAATTCTCAAACCTTTCAAATTACATCTCCAGTATGGAGAATGCCTGACCTTCAGTATGAATACATTTTGACATTAAATGAATTATGCTTTGTCATGACAGTGGGAAATCTGAGTACATAGAGCCTGCAAAGAGAGCTCATGTTGTACCACCACCAAGAGGAAGAGGCAGAGGAGGATTTGGACAAGGGATTCGACCACATGATATCTTCCGTCAGAGGAAACAGAACACGAGCAGGCCGCCCTCCATGCATGTGGATGACTTTGTTGCTGCAGAGAGCAAAGAAGTTGTTGCTCCAGATGGGATACCACCAGCCAAAAGGCCACCAAAAGTGTCACAGAAGATTTCTTCGCGTGGTGGTTTCTCAGGGAATCGCGGAGGACGAGGAGCTTTTCACAGTCAGAACAGGTTCTTTACACCACCTGCTTCAAAAGGTATGTTGTTTCCTGTATCAGAATTGGAGTAAATGAATGTTAAAAATGCTTCAGAAATACTAACCAATTTACTAGCAGTTAATCATCCCTGGTGTGAGATGTTCCTGAAGCAGTGTTCTTGAAGTAAGTTGTTTAGCACTAGAAAAGGTTCTCTCAAGTGCTGTGGAATTAAAACAAGGCTGTGAGTTGCCCTTTCTCTCCCTCTTTTACAAAAGAAGTTAGCTGTTTTCTTTTAGCAATGGTTGGAGCGCTTCAGAGATGCAGTCATAAAAATAAAAAGCATTCTCTACCATTTGTGACACGGTAGTTCCTGAAATCAAGCATCACAATGCATCTCTGGCTTTAAATGAGGCTTTTGAATAAAAGGATGGCAGAACCTGACAAGAATAAGATGCAGTTTTCAGTTAATCTGAAGATGCTAGCTCCACAGTATGAAGTTTCTTTCATATACAGACAAGGTTGCATTCCTTTCCATCCTGTAATTAGGGCAAGAAACAGAAAATACTTCCATTTAGTAAAGTTATAAAGACTAGGATTTACTTTATCACAAAACTTTGAAGTATAGGAGTCTATCTTCCCACACTAGATAATGTGAATTCTTTTAAACTTGAGTTCGTGTCTGTAGAATAGGTATATTCCCCAGTTGTGTGTGTAATACAGTAACTTGCAGACTTTGAGTTAGAATACTTGAGGGTATGTTGATGCAGAGTAGCTTTATCTATTTGAATGACGTAAAGGATGTATTTATTACCCTGAGTATTGTGAGGCTTGAAATGGAAACCAGAAAGTGATGTTTGCTCAGCAGCATGTGGGTTTTTCTCTCCCTATCCAGGAAATTACAGTCGTCGTGAAGGTGCTCGAGGCTCAAGCTGGAGCGCACAGAGTACACCCAGGGGAACCTACAATGACAGTAGAGGTGGCCAAAGCAATTTTAACAGGGGTCCACTGCCACCACTGAGACCATTAAGTTCAGCAGGTACATGGTATTCATATGGGCATCGAACTATAGAAAATTCCTTGAATTTCATTTTTGCTTTACAAATGAAACCATGCAAGGATGCTGCAGACACCTTGAAATTCAGCAAATGTTTTAAGCATATATGAACAGTTGTCACTGAGACTGTGTCCAATCCAGCCCAACTTTCCTACCAACTGCCCTGTAATCCATAGAACTTGCTGAATTGAACGCTTGATCGCAGAACCTTAATTTTGCATTGAGACTTTTGCAGTCCGGTTCTCTTCGTACCTACATGGTAACTATAGAGCCCATCAAAGCAAAAATACTTGCCTAAAAGAAAAGTGAGCATTAAGAGGAGAATCCAGATGCGGTTTGTGTCTCATCCTGATGTTGTCCTTGCGCTTTCCCAGCAGCTACTACGCCTAGGGCCTTTTTTTTTGTTTTTTCCAACTGAGTATACTTTTCTTTGCTTTAAGGCTACCGACCGAGCCCTCGGGATCGTGCTTCCAGAGGCCGGGGAGGAATCGGACCATCTTGGACAAGTGCTAATAGTAGTAGCAGTGGTGGCTCAAGAGGGAAGTTTGTTAGTGGAGGCAGTGGAAGAGGTCGTCATGTACGTTCCTTCACACGATAAAATGAGACCCAATGGAACAGCCCAACCATATGGACTTGTGTGAAGATGACGAAGAGAAGAGCGGCACTAAAGGACCAATTCAGTTACTGCTCTCTGAAGGACACCAAGAGAATATTTTTGCCTGAAGAGAAGTTTTTATTTGATACAAGACTTGAAATTTCAATAAAAGTCAAGACTTTTTGTGTACAATTGTAAATTTTTTGTTCCTTTTGAAAGGATGTTTTAATTTTTTTGCGGACTTCAGTAGACATTGCTCAGTAAAGAACCTCTTTGAGTTGAGACTTGAAGGACTTCTAAAATACTCATTGTGCCAAAAGAAAGGTACAGGCGTTTTGTGTGTGACTTGCTACCGCAAGAAGATCAAATATATATATATGTATATGTAAGGCAATTTTAGTTTTCTTTCTCTCAGGTTTAGAGCCATTAGCCCCTTTTTGGTCTTTCGCCAGTCTGAATTATTAATGAATGAAGTCCATCTGGCAGCAACTGGGGTAGCAGGTGACAGAAGATTGACTGACAATGATCTATGAAATAATACAAATGTAAATGTGATTTGTGTAGGGTTTGTTGTACATCTCTGGTAATGTGAGTAGACACTTAAATAAGATCGCACACCTGCTAAAATCAGTAGAAAATCCGTCACTGACTTAAGGGAGAATAAAGTGATGTTCTAGCATTTGCTACTCCGGCTCATGCATTAGGAGCACAAGGTATTCATTGGACAACAGAGTATGCTTTGAAATTCAAAGGCAAGGTGCCTGTACCCTGAGAGCCTGGAGTTACTTGTTGCCTGCCTCTTTGCCCGCTTACATAGTTGGGAAGGCGTAGAGACAGATGTCTGAACTGTAGAACCACGCAATGAAGCAGCAATGCTAAACATTCCCTTTGACTATAGATGGTTGGGATTTTTGTTCCTGGTGTTAGGCTGAGATGTAGTGCAAAAAGAAACTTTGAGAAGTAGGAATTGGTAAAGAAATGCTACCGCTGGATTCAACCCTAAATTTATTTTGTATTTAACTCGGTGGTCGAAGTAAGCTTTTGTACATGTTTGCATTCCTTTGGGCTCCACGGGATTCCATAGAATTCACTGGTTCTTTGTAGCCTTTTACTGCATTTTTGGATGGGATGAGGTACATGTATCATTTGACAGATGAGCTCCGCTGTCAGACTTGGCTGAGCCCGATTTTCAGTCCACTTTGGTCTCCTGGCATTACAAAAATGCTCTAAAGGGGTCTTCATCTACCTAAGTAAGGCCCAGTTGTAATGTTCTTGTTCTGTGTAAGCTTACAGTGGGCAGCTTGTCTGCCCAGACTTGTGAATTTTGCCACGCAATTTTAAGTGTTTCTGAAATTTGATAGTACTTCAATTTTAGCTGTATGCTGCACAGCTAAATGAAGTGGGAGGTTATCTGAACCACAGAAGGCCCCTATTATGTGTCCTTTCGCTGGGAGGAGACTGGCACGGCATCCCACTGTTTGAGAGGTGATTGGTTGGTACAAACTCAGTTGACATAAACCCCTGTCCGCTGGCTGGGTGCAGTTCAGTGGGGTTGTGTCAGTTCGTAAAGGTTTGAAATAACAAAGATCTGGATTGCCAACCAGACAATTACTGAATGGTGAAATAACAGGAAGCTGTAAGGTTACTAATAATGCAGTTGCAATGACTACAATGGGTGGAGCTCTCACCCCGTTACAGGTATTGATGCTATTTTTTTAAGGAGTGCTGCACAGGTATTTTCAAAGCTGAGCAGCTCCTTTACACCATGTGTTTAAGATGGTTTTGGTTTTTTTGAGCCTTCCCTGTGTTGGAAGCTCACAGGGACACCGATCACTTGTTTTCTGTGAGGGGATTTGAAATGAAAAGTGTCAAGCATGGAATAAATATGTAAATAATCAGTCTTGATTCTTGAACGTTCAAAACACATGGCATGTCCACCAGTCATTTTCAGTCTATGAGGAAATAAAGGGTTGGTTGAATTGTTTGATGTATGCAAGCTCTGTAAATTCAGCTAAACTTGAAGTGTATATGTATCATGTTTTGTTTTGGGTTTTTTAAATGAATTTAGATCTGTGACCCTTCAATGCAAAGCAGTTCCTTTCTTGGATAAACTCAACTTGAAATAATGCTGTTTGTTTAAAACTTAGAGGTACTTGGTTTGCTCTCTTCAACTGGATTCCTACCACGAGTGATTAACACTTTAAGTATTAAATCTTGCTTTTTATATTCTGCCCAAAAAGAAATATTCAAGTTTTGTGTCCTGACTGGAGCCCCAGAACACTGGAAGTGTGTGGATGAATGCATGGATAGGTGTAAGCAGGTACCAGGTTATCTGCATGCTATAGCTGTGCTGTGCAAGCTTTCAGCCTTTTTTAACCCGCTGAGTAACTCTTACCCTCAGGCAGAATATGCTCAAGGCAGTTAATGCAGAGCACTGCACGCAACAAATGCTCTACAGTGCTCTGTGCTGATTGTTCATATTTAAGCAGATGCATCCCTAAATCACACCTTGTGAACAACTTGTTTTCCTGTTCCTACATGTTCATATCCTACATTTGATGTGTCTGTAGTGGCTGTGAAAAACCTACATTGGGAACAAGATCCCTGCAGTTGAGAGAACTGATTTTCCCCTTACTGTCAGTGTTTCCTCCTCTGTGCAGACCTGGAGTGTCACACTTGTGTAGTCCTGGAGTTTTCAACTTTGGGTCTTCACTTTCAAAGCAGCTGCTCAGCCCATGCAAAACTCCCATCAGTGAGGCAGGACACAGCCTTGTTTATTGCTGCTGTATACTGCCTCTCTTGGCAAACATAACCTTGTACATTCCAGTGCACCGACCCTGTGCTGTGTAGCCAGCATACCTGAACTGTGCTGCTTCACCTGATAACACTCAAACTTGTGCAGCAGAAAGAAGCGAACCAAAACCACAGTAATCATGGTGTAGACCCTTTATTAGTTCAACTTTTATACAAAGCTTACTTCAAAGCAATACAAAGAGTGTTACTGTGTCTCATACAGACTAGAGATTAAGATCTGTTAAGCACCGTTTTATCCTTGTGTATATAAAGGTAGAAAATGTACACAGATTGGCAGTGAACCATAATGCTGGAAGACAGTTCAGTGTTTATCTGTTAATAGAAAGTTGCATAGAATTGTAGGTCTTTATAAAGGCATTTATCTCTGTGGTAAAATCTCCCTGACTGACCATCCTTCACCTGACAAGCAGCATGGAGAAAGGCAAGGCTCGTACTGCTCCTTTTGAATGCCACCCCCCACTCCTAGGTGAAATGGCTGTAGAAAAGCACCATGCCAGAAACGTCCATGAGGACACACAGGGAAAAGTTAACTTGCAAGGCTACCGATTCTGTACATCTTGGGAACTGTTTGCCACATGGGATCAATCGGACTTCTTAAAAACACTAACAGCGTTTGATATAAAACCAGTTAAAAAATACTTCGCTCTATTAGGTATTTTGTACGTGTAATTCCATTCCTTTCTGTGCTGACAAAAAACCCCAACAAACTCTTGCGTGCTACTTAAATGAGTTTCTCTCATAGGAGACTGTTGATGTAGTAAAGCGAAATTCTTCCTCAGCCCTCCCAATCTGCGGTTCTCAGTTCCAGGCCTTTTGCTGAAACTCAGCTAAGCCTCCCCAGAATCACTGTTCCCACTCAGCTCAAGTAATCCCAGCAGCTGTGCTGGCCATGACCACTGACAACTTTTTGCTTGGGAGGAGCACAGCAGAACAGGGAACACAGCTTTAATGCTGAAGGAAACTGAGGAAACTGTATTTTGTCTGTAATTTGAGCTCTCCAGGGGAGAAGTCAGTTGAAGGGAAATAGTTTACCTGTATTTGTACCTGTCCTCTTGGGTTCTCACAATGATGATGTAAATGTTGATTTCCTTTCAAAGATAAACTTAACCACTTTCTTTAAAATACTCATTTCTTTAAATGCATCCTCAGCATATTCTTTCTCACCCAGTTTAATCATAAGCAACTAAGAAGGAAAAAACCTTTAAGATCATTTAAGTCTAACTATTACCCCAAGGCTGGGGTTACTTCTTGTTACTTTTGAGAAGAGACCAGCAACATCCTCACTATAACCTCCTTTCAGATAGCTGTCGAGAACGATAAGGTCCCCCCTGACCCTTCTATTCTCCAGGCTAAACAACCCCAGTTCCCCCAGCCAGTCCTCCTTGTAATACCCTGTATTCTCACATAGTTTTTTTAACAGCATGCTCTATGAGTTTTGTTTGTGAAACTCCCAGGTTTGGTACTATGATATTTTGTACCCACCTACCTGGAGACAAAGATTTAATCTTTTAATTCTAATGCTAGGTTATTTGTAATGCCACAGGTCAGCAGTCTGCCCTGGTGAGAAACCTGGTGGCACAGGCACAGGCAGCCATGTCATTGCTCTCGGGCTCAGGGAAGACAGCTGGAGCACATATACTCTCCTTCCACTCGCCCGGCTCCACAGTCTGCTCTCTCTGCATGACTTAGCATGAGAATACTACCACCAGTAACTCAGTGCAGCAGCCTTCCTGTAATGCATTTTCAGCAATGTCTCTCCCATAACCCTGTGCCAATGCCTCACCACCCTCACAGTGAAGAATTTATTCCTAATGTCTAACCTAAATTTAGACCCCTAGTTTTTATAAAAAGGATTAACAGACTATTTGAAAGAACCCTTGCTTCTGCCAGCTGCTGTGAAAAGCTGTATAATACATGAGACTGGGAAAGCTAAAAGTAGAGAAAATATTAACATAATGGGCTATTTAATTTCAGCCTAGGTAATTATAACACAGGTAAAATGATGACCACACTTCAGCATATTCCACCCTGTGTGTAGGTCATTAGCAGAGGAAAGTCTTAAGTGCAGAACAGTTATCAACACAGAGGAATGGGATTAAGCTTAAAGTAACTGGAGGGATCTGATGCTATTAACTACTAGCATGACTATTTAACATATCTCTGCAAGTGCCTCTTTGCTGCTAAAAGAAACCCAAGCTGATGGGTCATTCCAGCAGCAGGTGGGTCCAAAGTGTTGCCACATTTGAACACTGGAAGTTCAGAACCGGCAGCTAGAAACTAAATAGACTGTGCAGATTAAAGTCCTTCCTTACCACCTAGGCTGTGTTTTCTCATGCAGTTTCACCTGTCATGTAGGGAACAGACAGCACATCATATGTTAAGTAAATAGTAAATAAACCCTACGTCCTGTACTAGGAGGAGTTTAGTGAAAGAAGTGGTTGAAACGCCTGAAGCAGACAAATGCAGAGATCTAGTTACGAAGAAAGCGCAGAGCAAATAACTTGCTTTTTCATGTGGTCAGAACAGAAAGATTAGGTCACTGCCCTCCAACTCAGGAAAGATGATCCAGATCATCTAAACTCTACAGGATTTTGAAGTATTTTTTTTCTTTTACATTAAGCAAAGGAGATAAAATTCACACGACAGAACCACACAGCTACAGCAAAAAAGCACTGATTGATTCTAACAGCATGAAATCTGGTGCTGCCAAGAAGCTTCAAAATTCGAGTGAATGCTCAAATAGAGCCACACAGACAACAGACACCAACAGCTACCTTATTTAGAACACAAGGTAATAAACGCATTCTTACTTTCTACCTACAGCTTTAATATCCATACTGATGTGAATGAATTGACCACTAAATGTTTAGCGTGAATGCAAGTCTTCCCAAATTACAGCTATTATTTTACTGGTTCAGATTGTTAATATGGTTGCTTAAGAGATGTGCCATGTCACGAGTTAGTGAGACTGCTACAGTGATCTAAATACTGGCAATGAATGTAATTTCATCTACAATATAAGGACTGAAAACAAGTAAATATTTGGACATAACTCTTGCTATGAATGTTCTCTTTCAGAAAAAGAAACCCAAAACATTTACAGAAGAGTTATTTCTGTCAGTTTTTAAAAGCACAAGATCTGAACATATGCACATCTGCTTCAGTGGTACTAAAGAAACAGCAAGTTAGAAGGATTTATTGATGCCTGAAATCAGACAGCTGTGACAGTGTATGTGCTACAGAAGACTGCTGCCTCTCTCTTTGGTTATGCTGTTAGCCATAAAAGCACTGCTCTGAGTGACAGCAAGGCATGAACAGTCATCTATTTGCTTTCTAAACCATAAAATTAGCTTATTCAGATTGCTGCACCTGCACGCATTATCCTGAAAGTTCAAAGCTGATTTTACACATTCGGTCAACATCAGCCAGGCTCTTCCCTAGTGACTCCACTGGAGAGCTGCAATGGTCAGACTATGGCTTAGTTATGCCAGTGAAACCCATGTGAACAGCATGGGTGAGAAGTTTAGAGAAAAGTCAATGAACTATACAGATTTCTCATGCAGTCCTTACAGATAAATGCCCCTGTGATTCAGTATTCATGGGTCTTACACAACTGCAAACTTGAGTACTAATAAAGACACCTGAAGTCCAAGTGACCATACAAACGTTTGTCTGTTGTGGACACTAATGTTCAAGTAGCCTTAAACCTGCTAGAAGAACATTAAGGATACTCCTATTTATATAGGCTTTAAAGATACTGAGTACCAAACAGGCTGGTCTTCAGCTTTAAGGACCCTGTAGAAATAGTTGATACTTGCACATATAAAAACTTCAAATTTTTAAATCAAATGCAGACCCCCTCCCACAAACTCCAAGTTACTCACACAAGTATTTAAAAGGTTCTGGGTGACTCTATTACTTCATGCTTTGGTATTAGTCTCTTCAGTGTGTATCAGCCTGGGAAATTAGAGAAGCTCTAAAGTAAAAGTCAACCTCACCTGAAGCTATTACATAGCAGGAGAATTACAATTTAAAGTGCTTTCTTTCCACCTTTGAAACAGACCTTCTGCAGACTATAAACAAAGATCTATTAATTTTTATTACTGACTTACTAATTGTATTACTGACTTTTCCCACAATGAAGGACATCCCAAATGTCATTAGTGATGATCATTTTCTTTCTGTTTCAAGCGTAAGCATAAACTACTTAGGCAACCTACAATGGACCAGGAAGGTAACAACCTTTATTTATCTTTGACTTTCAAAGGCTTTAAAGACTCCTGTAAATGACACACTTAAAAGATGACAAATCAAGTCTCTTTCTCCCTTTTTATAAAAACATTAGCTAAAAATGTATTTGTCAACTACTGGCTTTAATGCCCAATGTTCCCTAAGAGAAAATTCTTCCATTTGTTTATATGCCCCAGGAGAAAATAGAGTAATATAGATCTTAAAAGATAGCAAGTAAAGTTTACCAGTCATTCATCCAAAGTAGAAAAGTTAGCCAGATGGGCATGGAAAATAGAACAAAGTGCTTTTTGAGCTTACTTCTGTTTAGATAACTGTAACTTCCCTAGGTTTTCGTTTCACGCTTTCTAGTCGTGTCAGAGGGCGGAAGTTTGTTGGCTTCCTGCTTCCTTCTGCAGTGGTTAACCGACAGTCCTTCTGTAGCCCCCTCAGCAGCTCCATTAATTCCCGTTTTTCCAGCTCTGCCTGCTCCAGCTCCTGACGGTGCTGCCTCTCTGCAGCCATCAGGGAGCGAACATCTGACATCATTCGGGACATCTGACTCTGAAATGCAACTCGGATTTACTGCAAGAAACAAACTCTTTTCTAGTGATGGTGGTATGAAGTTGAATTGGCCACGCATATACGGTGAGGGATTATAAATAAGCAACACTGAAACAACTTTTTGATAGCAGAATAAATGTAAACAACTTGAGACACAATCCTGCATTCACCCTCTCAGATAATCTCATTTCAAAGATTCCAGAACAGTTTTTCTGAAAGTGCAAAAGGTTTCTTATAAAACATAATAAGACACAGTGGATTTACCCAGCTGCTGCTTACATTTTCTGTTTCAAGACCCTGACCAAAGTAAGGGTCTGGTTATGTTCAGGTATATTCGTCAAGGATTTAACATTACAGTCAATAAAAATAAAAATGTAAACTATAAAGCGCTTGCTTTGGGCTTTAAAAAGTCATTGCTTTGTGATATAGTAAGAACTGGATGAATGAAAAGGTAAGATGGCCTTGCTTATTACTTGATTAAGTTTACAGTGCAACTTTCTGACCTTCTGACCACAGCTGAACCAGAGCGCAAATACCACTGTCTGCAGCAGGACTCCCTGTCAGCCCCAGATTAAGTCACTTTGCATAGCACTAATAAAGGAGCTGGATATTTAATTACATCTGATTTGTGATGTAGACACATGTGTTTAGACACTGAAATTGAGTTTCAGTTTGATTTGCCAACATCTTCTGTACAGAACAATGCAGTCCTTGTACAGAGTTATCCAGGCCAGCTCCAAATGAATTTGAAGTAGATAAACCACACAAATAGAGCACTCAGTCTGCTTCTCCCCAGAGAAGATTAGCCTGCAAAGCATTGTGCTAACACCTGTTTTGCTTCCCATACTTAATATAATTTTCATCTGCATGAGACTACATTTACAGAATAAGAGACTATTATTGGGAAAAACAAAGCATTACACTGTTAGGAGAGGGGGAAAACAGAAAATAAAATGATCCTATTTACCTTCAGTTCTTCAATTTCATTTTGCAGAATACTCTCTTTTTGGACCATATGCCTCCTCTGTGAATCTAACCTTGACTCCATCTCATGCTTTGCCTCCTCCACTCTGCAGATCATTTCTGACCTAAAAAGTTTATTTTGCCTTGTTAAGTGTTGTAGGCATGGAAAATAATGATTTTCAAATTCCAGAAAGCCTTCTGGAAGCCAAACAACCCGATGTGATTCCCATCACATTCTGCAGGACACACCTCCAGAGGCATGACAGTACTGCTTAGTAACTGAAAAAAAACTAGCAAGGAGGCACTGTGTGACCATTCACAGTCTACATAGGGGACAAGTGTATCATATTCCTGAAGTAATTCTGTGAGTTCATGAATATGTACTTCTGATTTTATATGATTTACTGTCTTTTACCTAGAGTATCTGCTTGCTTAGTATTACTAAACACATGCAGTCAAGATAAAAAGTCTGAATAATACAGTATTGTTAAATATCTTGTTACTTTTATGGTGGACATTAACAATAATATAAAGTAAACTATTATAAATTAATCATTCACACAGCTTCACAGCCCCAAAGTAGCTGTTGCTACGTTAACCTTTTGAGTTCAGCAATTGGGCAGCAGAATCCCTTGTGTCTCAATGCTTTTAAATCAGATCTGAGCCTGACTTCACAGCAATGATCATGAGCACAAGACTTAGGACAGCGAGTTGAAAGATAGAAATGGGAAGGAGCATGGGAAAAAACAAATCGAACTGGAATATCATGGATAGAAAGGGAAAACTACAGAAACATCTGTAAGGATGCTGGTAAGAAGAGTCATATTCACTAACTTGTTATTAATCTGCCAGAGTTTTAATAAAAATTGAAAATTAGATCCTCAGAGGTTTAATCTATCAGTCTGTACCTGCCAAAATAATTATAGGTTTTTATCTTCTGGATCTGTACAAATATAAACTAAATGTAATTATTAAATAATGGGACTTCAGGTCTGTAACAGAAAAATAAAATTGCCAACTTCAGTCCAGCTTTGTTAGGTATTTTGTAATTGTATATAGTCAGCTCACAGCTTTATTCCACTGAAAGAAAGACATTTTGGGATTTATAATTACTTGGACAAACCCAAAGTAACAGCAAAATAATCAAAACAGTAAGAATTTCAAGTCTATGCTGACCCATAACAATATGCCGGCCTGTTAAGTATCAAGCAATTAATAGACTATGTAACACATACCAGACTCCAGTGCTAGTATTTGACATGCTTTACGCAGTCATTTTAAGCCCAAGCTAACACTTAAACATTAAAGGAAGAGAAGATTTGTACCGAAGTAGTTCTAGCTCGGTCCTTAGCTCTGCCACACAATTATGCTGTGTGTCTTCCACACTGAGAATGGTGTAGCCACAGCCATTGGGGCATTCACGGCTCCGATATTCACACACTGCCAGGTGACCGTCTAAGTTACGTCGTTCAACTTGAACTGTACAGCCTGAACAGGGAACAGTAAAACAAGCCAGCTGTTAACAAAAGCACAAGCAAGCTGCAATGTCCTGAGCTAAACAACTGTCACTCTGTTAAAGCAATGAAAAAAGTAACTTCTTCAGAATGTGAATATGATGATTATAACACACACAACTAGTAATAAAACACTCATTAAAAATCTTAGTAAGATATTTCTTCATTAGCTGAAAACACTGGAAAACTGATAGTAGGGCCTACAAGGATGCTGAAGACAGACTCTTTATCAGGGACTGTAGTGATAGGACAAGGGGCAATGAGTTTAAATTTAAACAGGGAAACTTCAGGTTAGATATAAGGAAGAAGTTCTTTACTGTGAGGGTGGTGAAAAACTGGAACAAGTTGCCCAAAGAAGTGCTAAATGCTCCATCCCTGGCAGTGTTTGAGGCCAGGATGAACAGAGCCTTGGGCAACATGGTCTAGTGTTAATCATCTTTGCCCATGGCAGGAGATTCAAACTTGATGATCTTAAGTTCCTTCCCAACCCAAACCATTCTATGATCCTGTTTTTTATGAAGTCTTCTACTGCTTGTCTGGCATTAAAGCAAATTCAGCAATGACAGTGCTGATGCCAAGCTAAGACACTGGCAGCTGGCTTGTGCTTCACCGGATTACACTGACTACAACTGAAGCATGCCTATGAGTTAAAAAAAACCCCTTAACTTACCAAATTTAAGAAAAAGGTTCAAAGGCCTAGTCAGAGAGACAGGAGTGAGATGGGATGGAACCTTGTTGTCCTCACAATTGTTTGGTCTTGTGTATAACATACCAGACCTCATAAATAAACAACATTTATTTATGAACATTTAATAACTGATTCAAAAATAGGAAAGTTTCTACAGAAATGCTAGGATACAAACTTCACAAACCTGTAGTGATTAAAAAACAAAACGTAGAGAACTGAAAATGAACACCATTATAAATTATTGCTGCATGTAGCACTCTAAATTTGAAGTTTGCAGTCTTAATGTTTAGAGGACTGTTCACTGTAATCATAGAATAGTTAGGGTTGGAAAGGACCTTAAGATCATCTAGTTCCAACTCAATTTTAAGGTAAAATCTATGTAAGAAAACTGAACCAGTGAAACTTGTCAACAAGAAACCCAGAAAACTACAAACATCAGCCCTCTAGAAGAGCATTACTGATAAATGATTTATAATTGAGGCACTCAAAATACAGTCCACTGTATTCTACAGTAAGAGTTCAAGAGACGGAAAAGCTCTCATGCCCTGAACACCAGACAGCAAAGATAAGGTGTGGGAACTCTATAAATGCTACTGTTTCTGAAGAAAGTAAACCAGGTGAATCTGAAGTGTCTGCAGGAGTCACTGCTGAGAGAAATTACAGCTTCTTGTGGAGCAATTCTAGCACCTTAATCTTCTTATAATTAATTACAGCAACAGACTTAGCTGTTCTTTTAGCATCAGGAATTAGGTATTAACTTTGTCTAGAAATATATGACATTTTGAATAAAATTTTAACACTATGATCCTTTTTAATAGCATGTTTTTTCCTCAAGAGGTGTAGGTTGTTTTAAATAAAAACCTTATCATGATCTCAACAATTGTAGACAGAATTTAGCTTAAACCAATTCTTATTTCCATGACAGGTTTCTGTTAAAATCAGGAGACAGTGAGCAGCTGCACACTCACCAGCAACCCAATGCTTTATAAGTAAATTGTGATCCGTAAGCATTCTGTAGGTGCTGTCACCTTCATTCAGACGTCAGAGCAAGCAGTCAAATTGAAAGACAAACTCATTGGAAGACAGAAAGCAAAGCAAATGCACTACTATATCTTCATAAATTTGAAGTCCATCATACTCATTCATTTTGGTCAGCTCCTGGGTAAGAAACTGTTGCTAACCATCATGCTTGCTATAAATCAGTAATACATTTTGTCCCAAACCACTGCTGTAAAGAGCAGATTATGCCAGAGCTTAGAACGTCTGTTGGGAAATAATGGCCATTACTGCCATTCTGTGGACAGAAAGATGACAAAAACATGTTTTCCGAATATAAAAGATTCAATTTATTTAAATGTTACTCACCGGCATTGGAGCAAGGTATTTGACTGTACTCACACTCCCTTTCATGCCTGTCTATAGACTCCAGTGAACAAACCATTTGACAGCCATACTCCCTGTTCTTGCAATGTAGCTGAAGACGGTTTAAATCATTTCTCATGTATCTACATTAAAAATAAATACAGTAAATTGTTCTAATATCTGGGAACATTATTGAGAAGTTTGTATTTTCAACTTTGGGGGAAGAAACCAAAATTCTAATCTCCATTAGGAAAAACTGTGAATAATCAGTTTAGTATTTTGTTTTCCATATTGCAGAAGAACTGGCTTAAAAGAAACAATGTAAATGGAAAATTCAGTCTCCAAAATTAAATGTGCAAATGAAACCTTTATCTTAATGAGTTTTTAACCATGACCTTTCACTGCTCAGCAGATGTTATCGATAATAATCAAAAGGGCTACTCAGTCATCATTTAAGTTTTGTGTTTCTAATCATGCCAAACCAAACTGACTACACTGAGTACATACCAAACAATCTGTAAATTAAACTCAAGGGTTCTGTCTACACTGTATGTCAACTTTCCAGACAGAAAATCTCATTAGTGACAGAAGTACTGAGAGTACAAACGGAGTAAATTTATCATCTGTGGCTGAAGGTTTTAAATACAATGCAATTGTTAATCTGAGCAAATTAGACAATGCATGGGTTAAACGGCAAGCGGTGTCTACTGATGAAACTCTTGTGTGCTGGGAATTGCATCGTTCACTTGGAAAGAACCTACAGCGATCATCTAGCCCAACTGCCTGAGCAGTTATGGAAGACACTTGTGAAATCAGCCTGCTTTACAGGACAAGGTGGCTCAAGACAGATATTTTTATGAATAAAGACATTTTTAAAAAAGGAGTTGAAGGTGAGAAGTTGGATTTATATCTACAGAAATTATTCATTACAAACCCAACTACAGTATCTAGGTAAGGCTGAAAAGAAAAACAAAAGATATGGTGTTTAGTGACTGTTGTTAACAGTTGCTTTGCCTGATTTCTCTAAAAAAGTATTGGAACGCTTTGATGCTGCAGAAGACATTCAGAATAATATCCAGAGAGATGTTTAGAAACAGGATTAAAGATGTAAAAAAGGGGAGAACAAAATAAGCATTTGAAATCTTAATACCTTGAAAGTTAGTTATAACAAACAGAAAATGTTAATGCTTTCACGCAAGTGATCAGTTTCTGCCATAGACACATTGGATAAAGACAATATGAGTGACAGTAAACGATGAGATAAAGCTGTGCAAGCAGAACTGAGAAATCCTAAATTCATGTGATTTCAACATACAGCAATATTACTGTATACCTGTAGAGAGGCCGTAGCAAAGACACATCAATCATCTGTCTGTCTTCAGGGCAGTTACTGTGATGAACAAGCCATCCATGTATACAAGCGGTACAGAAAGCATGTTCACAAGGAGCCTGTAATGGATCTTCTAACACATCGCGACAGATGGAGCATAACAGCCCTTCATTGACGTAGCCAACGAAACGCTCAATATCGTAACCCATGCTCTCCACACACTTTCAACCTATTAAAACAATACAGAGAAATAAAGCAGTCTTTGTCCTGTATCTGTATGGCCAGATCCACAAAAGGGCCTGGAAGTAACCCTAGAAACACTGAGAGCTTAATGTGAATAAAGAACTTCACAGTGAGAAGGCAAACACTTACATACTTCAGAGACTTTAAGACTTAAGTAAGAATTTGAGGATTGTACTGCTGGATGTCAGAATGCCCATTTCTCTGAATTCTGAAAGCAAAGACTTTAGCAGGCAGTTGAGCCATGCTTGTTCAGAACTCTGTTACAGAACACAGTTCTAGCAGCCACTGTGAAACATGGATTTTATACTTGAATTCTACCTGAAACAGAAACATCGTAGAAGCTCAAATACAAACGTTTGCTTTCCATTTTAAAGCCTTCCGTGTCATGCCTAACCAACTTACAAAAAAGTATCCTTACAGACAATAGCTGGGCACTTCCACCTAGCAGAATTTGTACTTATGAACTGCACATCACTTAACATGTTGCTTTCATACTGAAAAGGCTAAGATTCTTTACTCATTGTAGCCTTCTATTCTAGAAAGAACAGCATGAAATCTCCATGTGCCTAGAGAAATACTTAATATTCAGGAAGAAAAAGAAGCCAAAACTGCAGCTTACTCTGAAATCATGAAGAGCTACTGTCTTCTCTCACATGGTCTATTTTATAAAACTAAGTAGCCTTTAAATGGATTTGAAAGCTTTGTAAGGAACTAACCAGCATCCTGCATTCATCAGAATCCTATCATGAAAAGCCTAGAGTTCAGTAAGATCCCAAAGAAGTCACGTAAAAGTATGTTTTAGTCTTCACATTCCTACTTCACATATAAAATTACTTTTGTAACCCCACTGAGACTTGTGAGAGAGGTTTTTATTAGTTATGAGGTTGTCTGAATAAAACAGAAAAGGAAGATATCCTACCTTTTCAGATTTTACTACATATATATGTAGTTTGTCCAAATATTTCAGAAAGTTTTCTGATCAGTAAGACATGTAATACTTCCTTCCCCCAGTTCCTCTTCACTGCTTTATTATGCCTATGAGAAAAACGAGAAGAGTTCAGTACTGTTTCCTAAGTTACCAAGTGTATGTCCAACCAGCCAGCTGCTGAATAGGCCCTGTCCTGACAGCCCATTAAAACAAAGCTTTCCAAAACAAGCCACTGTAAAAAATACAAGTAAGACAAGAGATCTGACTAGACTGGGGGAAGAAAAGCAATAATCAGTCTCTCTTTCAGTTATTAATGATGCAGATACTTATGACAAAACTGAGCATCTGCTGCCATTTAATTTTGAAGCCTTACGGTTTTGTTTGCAAGACTGAAGACAGCACAATTCAGTATTATTGGAAAGTAGCAACTGAAATATAGTAAAACTATACTCCTTAGAAAGATAAAAGTTTCTTATCTAACCTAGTTTTATCTGGGTGTGTTACACAGTTTATTTTTGAAACAGAAGTATCACAGTCAAGTTCACTGTATTGACAATAACACTGCTCCAATGTGCAGCAGAATTAAGATTGTTCAGTTACAACAAAAAAAAAAAAACAAACCAAAAAGGACATCACTTAGATCCCTGCAGTTGATCTCTAGCAATTGTAATGTGACATTCAAAGAGCATCTCAATCTGAATTACAACTGTGTAACAATCATAAGGATCTCTAAGGACTAATGACAAATTTTGCTCCGAAGGGAGAGAAGAACTTTGCAATTCCTCATCATGAAATGTTCTGTAATTGTGGAATGTGTAATGGATGGGAACCTAACTGAGAGCTGATCCTCGCTCATGACTGTGAGAGACACATCAAAGTTTTGACAAAGTGTATTCCACAAAGTATATATATTTATATTCATTATGACTATTTGTTGGAAAGAAGTAGGAAAACATGAGCATGCAGCTGTTCTATAATCTTCACATTTGGCTACACTGGGGCGCCTGGCCCCATTCTTGGCACAGCCAACAGTGAGATCATGAGAAACTGCATGGCCACACCAGTGAACAATTACAGGTCTGGCATAAAGCCAGCTGTGTTTCCAAGGGTATAAAAGCAGGACCCTCCTGTAGCCGAATGTGAAACCTCACCTATGGGTGGATGCATCACATAGGAATTTTCCAAGTTACCCGGGACTCCCAGCATTGGCTGCAACAAGGCTTCCCTGCTTGAATTGTGGCCCGGCACTGACGATTAGGTGGTGATGTATTTCTTCTCAATAACTATTCTCTCTAATGATGTGATGCACCGCTAATTTTCCTCTGTGTTATACATATATATACACCTTATTTGCCTTATTGTGCTTGTTTACTACATATATAGCTATATACCTGACTGGGCTTAGCCTGCTTGTTTGCTTTATTGTACTTGTTTAATAAAGTGTGCACGTTCTAGGGCTAGTGTGTGATCATTTTGTTGAGTATCAAAACACAAAACTTATTACCTGCTACACAGTTTACATATTGTTCAGTTTTCTCCTGGCATGTTCATCCCACAGCCAATGCCAGGGCTTGCAGACATGCTTCAGCCAGATTTAGGTTAGCTGGGACAAATACTAGTTCACTGACCTAGTGACAGCACTGCTACAGCAGCAGGGAGAGCAATCCACATGGACTCCTGACAAGGTCCCAGGCAGATTTCACAGACTGCATCTAGCTCTGTGCTTCTGTGGCTGTAACACTGCAGGAAAACTAAACTTACAGGTGTCTAGGATACGCTATTTCTTCAGTCACAGCAAGGACATTTTATGACTTAAAGCTGTCTGCTCAAGAAAACACTTCTTTTCAATACTGTTGTTTCCTTATGAGTTTCTACAGTTCTCCTGCAAAGACAGGAAATTCAGCACTTTGCTAGTTCTGCATAAACAAAACAAGCACTGTGTTTGCACAAAGCTGGGACTGTAAGAACAGCAAAGACCACACTGGAAAGCTTAAAAAGTGGAAGCCAACATTCATTATCAGCAGCCAAACGTGAAGTCAAATACTAGTTCCTAATACTGATGAAAGCATTGAAACATATAGTATGTTTATGCTGGAGGACTCTTAAACAGCATATACACATTCTATAACTTGAACTGTAAGCCTAAAACTTTGATTTGACTTAGAGGATCCCAGAGGATTCAGCTGTTAGAAAACTTTCATAGGGGTATATAATACGTCAACAAAACTATGTTTTTGCTGTCCAAGTGTTTCTGTTCTACTGTAAGCTACATTTTGCATATACGTTGCTGATTGGAATGGAGTGGCACAATCCCACACAATGCCAGAATTCTTGTGGCTTTGAGTCTGGGACCTAAGACAACAGCTGTCACTGTCCCAGATCTCTTCCAGTAGAAATTTCCTGACCTGAGAACCAGAGATATTTTATCTTCTGCTAACTTAAAGAGAAACACTTTAGTCAACAGATAAGCAGAGGAAGAGCGCCAAATGAATGGCATGTGCTCTATCAGTGCAGATCACTTTACTCTGTACTTCTGCTCTTCCCCAGAAACTTCTTGACTTTGCCTCAAAACCTCCTCTTCTATTTCCATTACAATTCACCAGTTGTCATACTCCGTTTTTGTTTGCACCTATAAACTGCATTATTTATCACTGCCTTCCCACACTCCACTAACATTTCCAAACCTTGCTCGGCCTTTGATTTCTCCGGTCCAGAATTTTACACATAACCTGGCCATTACCAGTGACACTGCCCATGAGGATATCTGGAATTTGAAGGTGTCCAATTTGGAAGGCAGAAAGCCCAAGAACTACTACATGTTATTTAATTTCTATTGTTTCACATATACTCTATTTCTCCCAATATTTTTTGACAAGCAAAAATATCCTCCAGACTTCACAGATACTCATTTTTAGTAGCTCTCATCCCATGCGGTTTTCTAGGCAGATGCACACCTGGAGCTTTGAGCTACGCCTTCAAACAGTGATTTTGTGTGGATAAAATAACAGAAAGAATACAGATGTGGTGCAGTTCCCAGGAACACAATCACACAGCCTGCTCAATGTCTGGACAAATCATTGTAAAACGCAGGACACTGGGACACCGAGATGGGATTAATGACTTGCATTTTTCATCTACAGTGGCTTCTGATTTTTAAAACCTCTTTCTTTTCTCTGTGATAAGACAAAGCCAAACTGTTTGAAGGGCTGGAGTGAATCATGACAGAACTACAGATGTGCAACACTAAGACTGCATTTTCAGAAGTATGTGTGACTGGGAGACAACCTTTGCAGGGCCCAGGGACGAGGTGACATTAAAACATTATATTACTTGAGCTTCCATTTCACAAAGATACACCGTGCTTTAAATCCTCCTATAGAGAAGTCTTGTGCCACTCTGCCACAGTCAATATAAGCTGCTTTGGGCCACTATCAATACCCATACAGGCCGACTCACCCCTTCAACTGTGACAGTACAAGCTGTTTCTAGTCACTGGATTTATCACACTGGGTAACTGGCCTGTTTTCAAACTGAACTGAGAAAAAAAAAAAAAAAGGAAAGAAAAGAAAACGGGTTTAACACTGGCATTTGAACTGCGGCAGCCCAAGCCAACCTATCTGCCAATTCACGGCCTCCCTAGAATCAGCTTGAATATTTAATTTGGCTCCTTCCTGAACTGGCTCAGACACCTACTCACTGATCTGCTAGGCCAGATTTTCTTGTAGATGGCTCAGAAAAAGCTCTATTGACTGTGGAAGAGGGGCAAAACAGGAGATGAGGGATCCCAGCCAGGGCTGAAACAGACAGCAGCTGCATTTGTGACCGAGGCTGCCAGACAGCTCCTCCCTCAGCACAGCTTCCCAGGCTGATACATTGTGGAGTCTCACAAACATCTGTGTAAGAGAAAGGGAGCAGAAGGGATAAGAACGAAAGGACAGCAATACCAGCTTACACTGATGTAAAAAAATGACTTAACAAAAGGGTCTACAATAACCTGCACAAGATACAAAATTAATTTAAGGCCTCTCCCAGGAACTACTTAAGAAACTAGAGCTACTTTGACAAAGAATATTTTTACACAACGCTTCCGCTTGCCGTCCCGCTACAAAACCTACTGGAGACAGAGCAAGATAACACACTTCACAGTTCCCTTTCGGGTTTTGAAGGGCTGGACTATGCCACACAGACAAGACCGGAGGCAGGACAGCTCTGCTCAGAGGCTCTCGTGAGGAGGAGGTCTGTGCAGAGGTTGAAGGAAGGCTCCTTGGGAACGGCCAGCGCTCTTGGGCACGGAGAACAAAACTAGCCTGGAAATCAGAGGAGCAGCAACGTAAAGACAAGCGGCCGCGTCTGACGGGGCTGGAACAACTAACGCGCACTTACCACCATCTTCTCAACAGGACGGCAAAGGCACCACAACCCCTGACAAGGTCCCCTCTGCGCGCAGCCCGCCCCGGGACAGCCGCTCACCACGGCGGCCCGAGCACGACTACCTCGACCGCAGTCACCAGCTCTCCACACTCACCCCTCCCGCCGCCGCTAATGTCGCTCGCTGTCGCAAAATTGAGGTTCGTTTTACGCCCGCTCCTGCTTGACGGCCGCACGGCCCACCGCAGAGAAGGCGGCCTGGGCGCCATGTTGTGTGCGGCACAAACGCCAAACACCCCCCACACACCCCCGGCAGGTCAACCCCGCGCATGCGCACGGCAACACTTCCCCGGTGGGAGGCTCAGGGCGTGCGCAGTTAAGTAACGCTCGCACCCGGCCACGGGAGCGCGGCGTTGTTCACGGCGCATGCGCGGGGCGGGCAGTGACTGCCGGCAGCCGGCGGCGGGACAATTGAGAGCTGAGGTACGGTCGAGGGCGGGAGATCGGGTGCAGGGGCCAAGGGCGCCCCCAGCCCCTGTGCTTGTCCTCAGGGCGACCGTTCCTTCCGGACGCTTCCCGGCGGTTACCGGTGGGCTGAGGCGCGCTGGGGCGATAATAGCAGTCTGAATAGCTTTGCATTTTGCACCCTGCGCCAAATCCTTACAATTACTACTAATTTAAAGAGGTTTTTCGCTAATACTGGTCTTCAAAGCGATGCACTCGCTGTCTGCAGTTAACTCTGCGTCGCATCTTTGTAGTTGCCTACAAAAAACCCATCTAGTTTTATAATCTGTGCCGAGAATGTCTCTTCAAGTGTCTAAGCATCCTTAAATATATGTTAAATGTGCTTCAAGATAGGTAGCATAACTGCCTTTAAGAGGACTCGGTGCATGCATGCATGCATTATTGAGTCCAGTGTGTAAAACTTTGGAATAGTCTTTGTATGTGTATTTCATTTTGATGCAGCTGTTCAGATGCCGTTAAGGAGAACAATACTGCCGAATGCAATGCTTGCAAAAGCAGATGCATTCATGAGATGTTGTAGGCTGTGGTTTCATGGTACACTTCATTTAGGCAAGCCAGGTTGCTAATAAAGGCAGGAGCAGCACTTTTCTCATGATATTTTCAGCTGCTTTCCTGCAACCTCCTAATGGTACTGCGAATACAGGGTAATTCAACAGATCAGTGTCTGGAAAAGGTGTGTTTGCTTGTCAGCTGATCTAGTTGTAATGTGGAGGCACTCCTTGTCCTTCCTACACCTACTCTCATCCTATCTAAAAGACCTAGTGTCAGTCATTTGTGGCACACCTATAATGGCCCTTTTTCTGTATAGTACTGTAAAGATACAAAAAATTAAGCCTTTTATTTATTTTTTGTATTCTTTATTTTTTAAAAGCTTATATTTTGAGGTCAAAGAGCAGTGTATGGCTGGAAGCAATATTGCATTTTAAAACCCAGAAACCCTTAATGGTTTTTGTAGTTGCAGTTAGGTAATACTGGTAATATTCTTTTTAAATTTAATGGGAGTGAAGTTACTGAATTCTCAAGGGTCATAGCTTTTAATTTCTTATGATTTGCAAATCTCCTACTGTGTCTGTTTTTGTGGTTTAAGACCAAATGACAGTTCAAAGTCCAACTCGATTTGGAAACCAAAGCACTTTAATGACAGATACATGCAGGTTTTGAGTTGCACAACTCCACTGTTCCAACGGAAATGTGATAAGCTTTAGAAGTAGTAGTGTTAGTGTAGCTGTTCAGGCATGCTATGCAGTCCTCATGTGGAATTGTGGGGTGACACCTGGGTTGTCTTCCCAAGTGTCACCATGCATTACAGGATTGGGTAGGATAAAGAACTTGTTCAAATTCATATAGCGTCTGAAGCTGGCTGTAATCAGCCCTGGCACTTGTAGTCTGCTCCTCTGGATGGTTCTTGACAACTTCGTAGTTTTCACAGTGACTATCTATTGCTTATACTACAGGTCTACTCCTTTTATAACAACCAAGCTACTCCCTTATTGCATAGGGTTAACTAAAGTTCATGTGCTAACACTGCTGTCATGTAGTCCTCATGTGAACTGCTGTTGACACAGACAAAGACCTCTTTCATTGTTTTTTTAATAACAGCCATGATGGAAGTGACAACAGTTCAGGCCATTTTGCCGTGGTTTATGTCTAGTAACAGCATCATATATATGCTAATTGTTCGGATATGAAGAAGATAGCAGTACTTACACTACTGTCTGCCTGTTTGCAAAGCATCTTGACAGTACTACTACTACTGTGCAAACCTTGGAAAGAAAGGTTGTTGTGCCCCAGTAAGCCACTGGAGTGCGGGGTAGCGTCAAAAAAGTGCAGGAACACCCTGACTGCTGCATGCATGAATTTGTTGTTCATTGTGTGCTAATAATGGGCTTTTCAAATTTACATTTTAAATGTTTAGGTGATCAGTTATGTTTCAAGTTGTCCTTCTTTTTATAACCTGGTGTAAGTTTGTTAAGCAGCCCTATGTTGCATTTCTCCAGAGCATTTCTTGCTATTGCAAACCACAGTATTGTTTTTTTTAAATTAAAAGGGACATGTTCAACTGCAGAATTTGCTGTAGTCAGTCTCTCCTAATATTAAAACAATTCATTGCAACAATGCTACTTTTATATAAGTTGTACTATGCTTAAGAGTTAAGATTATTTGAAAATCTTTTATACTATCTTTTGTTTTAAAATAGTGCTTATATTGTTATCTATGGATGCATTTTTATGTAAAGCCTATTCTGACTACAGTTGTCTTTATCTCCTTCCTTCCTTCCTCTCCACCCTCTACAGCAATACAACTAAATATGAGGCGATCAGCAGCTCCAAGTCAAGTGCTAGGAAATGTATCCAAAAAGCCAAGGTTTATGCCACCAGGAAAAAATAGCACAGTTTGTCTCAAGAATGAAACTAAGGAGATGGACCAAGAAGTTAAATTGAAGGAGGTAAACTGAACAGTGCACTGAAGAGTGTATTTGTTTGTACAGTGTTTTTACCAAAAGATAGCATCCAAGCTCACCATGAACAATCTCTGTTTAAATGAGTCTGTTTAGAGTAGATTTTGATACCTTTGCTTTTACAACATTTGATCTTGCTTTTCGGGTAGATTTCTGTCACTCCGTAAAGTGGATGCAGAATATTTTTCAAGTAAATTAAATTAATCAGTAATGAGCACAAATGCAGTTCTCAGTGTAGCTGGGCTAGGGACTGCATCTTGGCCTGGTCTTTGTTGGTATCAAATGTTTGAAATGCTTTGGCAAAAGCAGTTAAAAACCAGAGATACTCAATAATGAAATTTCAGTACATAAAGTTGCAGTTTGCTGCAAGGAAGTTTCTCTCAAGACCTTTAATACGAGCCAAAAAAAACCCTATCACAATTCCTATTGATTTAATCTGCAGAAGACTTCTATTAAATTCAATTCATAAAGAACGAGTACAACTGCTGTTTGGTATTGTGTGCAAGTGATTTTTGTTGTGAGCACTGGAATGCATATATTTGTGTAGGTTTGTATGTATGTGTGTCAACAGTTTGATAAGGAGGATTAGTATCTATTGAGATCCCTTCTCGTTTTTCTTCATTTCTCTTCAACTGCATGAAGAAAATGCTATTGTGAACTTTTTCTTATCTATCTGCAGAAGAGAAACGAGGACCAGAATCAAAATGTAAATTTTATACAGTCTGTGGAGTCAGCTGGAAAAGGAAAGACTACCAAAGCATGTTTCAGTGTTAATAAGATTAGCAAGGTTGAAATGAAAACACCAAATATGCCCAAAGCTGGTAAGATGCTCTTTCTTATTTACCGCCATGTATTGTAAGAGAATTCTAAAGCTTATGAATGCTACACTACTTAGTAAGTTTTACAAACTACTAATATAAAGGTTGTGCAATGGTGGAATTATTTGGTGTTCTACTGGGTAGAAAGTGAAAGAAAGACATTATTTTTTTAAATAGAAAAGGAAAAATGTTGATGGTTTAGAAGCCAGCTGGTTGTGCTAGTATTCAGGTGTGTGTCTTCCAGAAGAGTGCTATGGCGATCTCACTGTAATCTACAGTAATATCCAGAGAAGAGTCGGGATACCTTAAGTAGTGGAAAAGTGTAACTTGGAGACTTTGCTGGATGCTCACCATTCAGAGTGCGTTCATGGGTTTTTTCAGAATTCATGAGGGTTTCTCCAGTGCAAAGTTTTCTTCAGTGTCTTCAGTGTGCACTTGAGTGTCCAAGCATAGGCTGCTAACTCTAGTCTAGCATCAGAGAAGAATGGAGCCTGTCTCTTCATGTTTGTAGAATGGGGCTAACTCTGCAAGTCTTTGAAAGCTGTGATAAAATGTGGTATAAAATAAGGATATCTAGTGTCAATGTTAGTAGGGTTATCAGGTTTGTGGGTAATGCAAGCACTGTGGAATCAACCATGCGTCAGGGCTCAGCCGAATCAAAAGTAATTTCTTAATAACTGAAATTTTTCCAAGACAACTTCTGCCCTTTACATCACGTTTGTCTGCTATTCATTACAGCTAAAGTAGCAATTACATATATTGTGTAAAACATAACCTCCTTTGTAGGGTGTAATGAAATTGTTTTGTCAGAGCTGGTTTTGGTATGAAATTCAGAAGTAATGGAAACCAGTTATGAAAGCCAGAGTCAGTTTGGGTTTTTTTTTTATTACTAGTACTGTAATGGAATTATATCTGACTGCCAGACTCTGCAGCCAAAGAAGACTTCTCTGTTAAAGGGGCATTAAAATAATTTAAAGATAGAAAAAGTCTGTGTGTGCGCATTATTATGGGTTATTGTATCCATATAATTTAATGCAGATGATAAACTGTTAGCTTTATACCATGCTCAAAGCTGCTGTGTTTGGATTTCCAGTGCAGTAGTGGAATGTGTAAATAAATCCCCCTGTTTCCATTGACATTCTTGTGAAACACCTGTGGACCATTGGACAACTGCACTGTTCCCAGAGCTAATCTTTCTGAAACCCAGCCCCGAAAATGCTGTGCATTCTTTCAAAAAAACCTTGTTATCTGACACACAGTGTCCATTTCCTGGAACAGACAAATAAAGGTTTGATCAGATAGCATCAATCTAAAAGTTATAGTGTATCTTAACAAGAATACTTGCTTTTTCAGGCTTCTTTTCAAAATAAACTTTTCTAAAATGTCATTAATGACAGTACAGCGTGAGGGACTGAAATTCTACAAGAGTTGAGTTGTTAAGTGAAACCTACCTATGTGTTGTAATTTTAAGACATTTTGAATTGTAAGATACTGAACACGCTGTTCAACAGGCAATTTGCTAATCATGATTCTAAGTTGTTAATACTGGAAAATTATGTTTTTCCATAAATACACACCTTTGTGGGAAAATGAACTTTACGACTGGTTTTTGAACCTAAGGGGCAAAAAGCACAGCAGTCTCTTTGCTATCTTTGTTTTGTATTCAGAATACAGCCCTTGTTGACACTGACTACAGATGTGTGGAGGGGAGGTAATTTACTTGATATTGTCATTAGTACTTTTTCTCACATGCTTCCGGAGAAGTCTATCAGGTAAGTCTGTATGCTCTTTAAAAATGAAAGTGACTTTAACATTCCTAAACTATTTAACAGTAATTGAAAACAGAATTATAAATGTGTTTGGAAGGATATTATTGTAGCTTTTCAAAGTGCTTGGTTTCTATTTAACCTCATTACATTCTGAAGACCTATAAGCAATAACAAAAAATTACAAATTATTTGAATTTGACGAAACAGTAGACAGGCAGATCACTGAACTGTACTTAGTATCTTGTCATCACAGAAACATGGTGGATGGCTCCTATGACTGAAGAGTTGGAATGGAAGGTTATAGACTCTATAGACTGGGAGAATGAAGACCTTAGGCCCAATGTAGGAGAGGATCAAGTTTGAGATCATCTTAGGAACTTGAACATGCACAAGTCCACAGGACCTGATGAAATCCATCTGTGGGTCCTGAAGGAGCTGGTGAATGAAGTTGCTAAGCCACTGTCCATCATATTTGAAAAACCATGGCAGTCAGGTGAAGTTCCCAGTGACTGGTTGATGAGAAACTTAACATGAGCTGGCTTCAGTGTGCGCTCACAGTTCAGAAAGCCAACCGTATCCTGGGCTGCATCAAAAGGAGCGTGACCAGCAGGTCGAAGGAGGTGATCCTGCCCCTCT
>JBCJKH010033065.1:0-22677 GCA_039877255.1 Loriculus beryllinus
GGTTGGACACGGGCTTGGGCAAGCTGCTCTAGTGGAAGGTGTCCCTGCCCATGGCAGGAGGATGGAACTGAATGAGCTTTAAGGTTCCTTGTAACCTAGACCATTCTGTGATTTTTAAATCCAGGTGCTGTACATAGCTAAATACCGTTTTTCAGTGTGTGGTGACGGGTGTACAATATGACACATGCTGCTTTTTAGTTTTTAGCATTCCCACCTAAAAAGACATCCTGAAGAGTTAATGTAATTGCTTCTGAAGTACTCCCAAGTGTGGAAATTTTGCCTAATTGAGAATAACAATGAAAGAAAAGTAAATTATGGTGGAAAGAATAATGCCACAGGCAGCTTTGGAGTGTATTCCTGCTGATGGACAATTTGGCTTTCACAGCAGCTTTACACAGATCGCTGGAGTTCAGTAAATGAAAAGGAAATTTAAGTCCCTCGGGTCTTCACTAATTACACCACAATGAGTAGCTACAATGTCAATGCAAAACCTGATTGTATCACAGCCTTACTACTGAGACGTCTTTTATAGGCAAATTGAGGCATTTGCATTCATGGCTCCTCAACTATAGCACTGCCCCTTCCTGAAAGGCTGTAGTGGTGTTTGCCAGTGGCACTGCTTGTCTTTGGTGCTGGGTTTTTTGATGACCATGGTTCTCTCTGTGTGATAAACACATAAATGTATTGGCTTTCGCAAATCATAGGTCTGGCTATGTGGCTATAAGTGTATGAGTTCACAATAACAGGAAAAAAGCTCGCTGAGGACACAAGATCAGACAAGTTGAAAATGGCCAGAACTCTTGAGCAAGATGGAGTCACGTAGCAAAAGAATTTGTAAAGGTAAAAGAAAGAAGGGGGTGTGTCTTGATATAAGAAAAGCTAGTGCCTGGAAAACATAAAGTACTTTTTAGCTTAACTTAGGTTGCAGAAAGAGAAAAATGTTTATGTTGTACGTCTGTGGAATTTAGTGGCCTGACTTAACATGAATAAATTGTTTCACACTAGTCTTCTAAAGTACCTTTAGCTTTAAAGAACAGTGTTTATGTTGTAAGTCTGTGGTGAGATAACAGGATTTAGTGGCCCCACTAAACATGAATGAGTTATTTCACACCATCCCAAACATCTGCTAGCTTGGGATACTCCTTGTCTGCCCATCCTGCAATAAATTTTGCAGGAAGGTCACACTGTTCTAAATCTTTGCAAGCTATCAGAAGAATTACAGATAATGGTTGGTTTCATGCTAGTTGTGTGATTACTGGGGCGGCCAACTGTGCCAAAGGTGAAAAGTACAGTGCAAGGAAGACTGCTTACTTCATCTTGAAGACCCCTACTTACAAGAGGAAGACTGCTGACTTCATTCTCAAGACCCCTGCCCACAATCACCGGAGAGCACTGCACAGACGCCAAGAGGAGGAAACTTATGATAATAAGTTCCTGGAACTAGTTAATTATATTCCCTGCCTATAGGCTGGAATTATGAATATGTATATGGTAAATGCAATAGTGAAAGTATATAAACCTGTAACAAATACTAATCAGTGCGCCTCTGGCTATGGTCACATGCCCAGCGCTGTTGCTTTTGCTTTACTGACTTTGTCCCTCAATAAAACCCTGTTATCTCTGTTAGAGGAGTGAGCTCGTATTTTATACGTGTCATGTCATTTGAGGAGGAAACATAAAAGGCGTGATTTATTCAAGGTTTTACTTAATGAATTCTATTAAATTTTAGAGAACAGTGAATTCAGATGTAACTTCAGAGCAGTGGTTATTCTCAGTTCATCTTGGTTTACTTTCTAGTCAATACAATTTACTTCATACAAGGAATAGTACAACAAATAAGAGGCACAGGAAAACTGAGATACTTTCTAGGAATATAGTACTAAAACAATACATAAAGTGAAATTGAAAGACCTGTCTTACACAGCTACCACCGTGTATAACTGCTAATTATGGCACTATTCACATTGTTTAAACCTGCATTTATAAGAACAGCCCTAGTTGTGTTCCTTAAGCACTTACAGGGCCAGTCAGAAAAAGGAGACTGAAATGACAAAATTATGTCCTGGGCTACAGGTGAAATCCCCTTAATGTCACCTGAACATGGTCATCCAACCCACCTAAATGTGGTTGCTAAACTTCAGTTCACTTCGACAGCACTGGTTTGCTGTCAGATAAGTCTCAAACTGAAGGGCAACCATCGTCTGGTTTCCACACATCAAATCAATGAAAGGCAAAACCTAGTATTGATGAAGGTAATAAAAGGAAAGGCAAAGGGACTACTGAGATGGAATAACACTCTTTGAGCAATGGAAGAGCTGATGCTAATTACAATCAGCTTGGTGTTAGGTACCAAGTCCTCAGCTGTGAGCATTAAACCAAGTGATTTCCCAAGAAGCTTCCTGTGGCATTTGCCACTACCCCTTTCAAGAAGTGCTTATCCAGTCTTCATCAAATGGAGCCACATTCTGGATAAATCTGGAAGAGTAAGTTGCTGTTGTAGGGGGGGGATGAGAGTGGGAGGAAATGGCAAAGGCAGAGATAAAGAGGTTAGAAAGGAGAACACATGAGAAGGCATCAAGAACATTGTCAGAAATTGCTCTCCTCTCTCTTGAAGAGGATTGAGTCCAGTGAGTCATGCTGTTGCTTCAACATCATGACTATTATCCAGTAGCCATGGATGCCTCACTCTGTTTTGTCCTTCAGTGTCACCCCTGTCCCAGCCACCTTCCAGCATTCTCACTGTCACCAGGGCAGCCTAGTCTACACTCTTTAGGAAGGGTGGAGAAGGCTTCCCTAGTATGAGAAATGTTCCTGGGTACAGTTGTGGTATTTCAAGCCGAAACACTATTTCAGTATCTTGCACAAGCTAAAGCAATTGCCTGAAACAAAATAGCTCAGTTTGTCAGGAGCTAGCTATAGTAGTTATTATTAGGTAGCCAGCTACACCAGTTACAAGTGAGCATTTCTGATGGCATTCTGCCAGTTATTCCCTTTGAATCTTATGAATCATGTATCAGTGTAAGGTTTAGACATATTCTCTGTACAACAGTATTAAATAGGAGAACATCTGTGAAACAGCCATGATGACAGGCTGAAACATTTTCCACGGCTTTTAAGTTTGCCTGTACAAATTTCAAATAAGCTGGTACTATTACATATTTCTTCTCACATCTTTCTTAAAGGGCTGTTATTTGATGAGCAGTATTTTTCTCCACCTTTTTCATTTTTTGTTTCAGTCTGCAGGCAGGAGACTTCCAATGGCCACGCATAAACTTGACCTCAGGCTGGGAAGAGCGCTGTGTCAAAATAGCACAGGAAGCCTGTGTGCTTACAAGCTTGAAGAAGTGATTCTATTCAGAAGAATTTTTACTTTCAGCATAGTTCACCCTCATCAGAAATGGTGAGTTATTTTTAAGTCTAATTCATTAAAATAATGCACAGTATGATAACTAAGGAAAGCTGGCTATAAGTAGCTCAGAATGGTTGTTAAAGACAATTGGTTGAGTTAAAGACTCAAAGTACTTTATTGAGGGTTTTTCTCCCCTACATGGTCAATGTAAAACACAAGCAATAGGATCCGTTCCACCAAAGAAGGAAAACCCTATTGATAGGCTTGGTGATTTCTCTTGAGATACTTGGAACTCAATATAATTGGAGTCCTGTTGACCTGCAGTCAACTTCCCATGGTAGAGAGCTATAAAAAGTAAAGGTCTCTGCTTCAATTATATACCTCAGGGAATTATTTCCTTTTTTTCCCTGAAAACTGAGTGTGGACCTTTTCCATTATTTTTCTTTCTATATTTGCCACTATAAAGAGTGTATTTTATAATACATCTAAATAAATACATATGTATATATTAACCTTTAGGATATGCATATTACGAATGACTAGGGTCACATTGGAAGATGTGAGAGGTGGTGGAATGAGAAGGCTGGAGCATCATCAGGAGATCTGTGGAAATCTGAAGTACCATTTTAAGTGTGCCAATGGGGGACGAGTGTCACATCAATCCCAGTGGAAAGAACTTCCTAACTTCTTGCAGCTTGATGATGGTCAACTTTATTCCTAAAAGGCATTTTAAAGCCCATTATGCTAGTGCTCTGTGGCTAACCTATTTAGTGGAGCTCTGCTTTGCACCATCTCAGGTTAATTGTCTAAAGATGACCCTTAAGTGGTGTCTGAAGTTTGCTAATCTGGCTTTTGACATCTCTGTTTCTGATGAAAACCTTGAGCTTCATATGGAGCAAAGGGCCTTTCGGGTTTTTTTCCTAGGGTTTGCCACACTGCTTCAGACCTTTTTAGCTACCACCATGCTTTCTTTGATTTACATGTTTCTTTACAGTATTTAATTGCTGAGTTGTGTGCAGAGCAAAAGTCTTTGAAGTGGCATATCAAAGACAGAGTTTGATACCTTTGCATTAGCAGCACAGTAAAAAGAGGCTCCACCCATGGAGGAGGATTCTCAGAGGAAGATTTCCTATATCTTGAGATGAACGAAATGGGTCGGGAGGATTGTCTTAGTGAGATTACTGCATCCACCTTCTAGGAATCTGTGGTGACTTCTTACAGGACTAAATTTATGTAAAACCAGGATAGGAGTTGCAAAGGTTGAGAGAGTGCCTCATGCTGCTGCCACCTCCATGAAAGTAACTGAATGTGTACGTTCAGTTGTACAAGTGACTAATGAGTGAGCCAAACAGCTGGAAGCAGAGAGAAAAGCTTAGAATAGATACACACAAATGATGGACTCAGATCTGAATCTGGGTAGATCCCAGACAAGTAGTGTGTGCTGTATTCCTACCCAAGGTCTCAATATTTCATAAAACTTCCCCTATCTCTTGGAGACCAGCTTAAGAGCACCCTTCCTATTCTTGATTGTGAGGACAATGTGCAGTGCAAAGCTAGAAGAACACTGATTATTTTTTTGCTAAACAGACTTCGGTAAAAATGAATGTAGTAGTCCTGGCTCAGGTGCTCCAATAGGGCAGTTACAGAGGTCAGCAGCATGAACTCAATGGATCCAAATAGTGGAAAGTGGGTTTTTTTCCTTCAGTTCATCAGAAAACTCCCTCCAAACAGTTATCCATTATCAACGGATTCTGTTTAGGCACAGGAGCTATGTTATTTGCTTTGCAGACTGGCACAGGTTAATAAGTCTCTGGCAACTCTACTCCAAGGCTGAAGGGCATCAGTAGGCAAGCCACAATCAGGAAAAGCTTTGCTAACACAGTGCTTTCACAAAGCTTTCAGAAGATTAAGGGAGATCCCAGACCTGCTCACAAATATAAACTCTGGGGTAAGGGCAGCATTTTCCTCTCATGGATTCTATTTGAAGATTTCATTGTGCTAGAGTGACTGGTGCCTCATGAGTCAGGAAGTGGATAGCATTGCTTTCCACACTGAATAGAGGAAACCACAAACAAGAACTTACTGCAGTTTTTCTGTGGGTATTTCCAGGGGTTGTGGAGAGGTGGAGATCACCTGCTTTTATGTTGTTTATCAAACTTGTGTCTTTGTTATTTGCTGCTTTCTTTAAGTATTCCCACCAATATAGCTCTCCTGTCAAACATAAATTTTGTATTCCTTTTCCCTCAGAGGTGGTTTTCCGCATAGAATACCAGTGTGTAGGAAGGGTTAAAGTCTTGAGGCTATTGAGTCCTTTTTGATTTGGCATTGTTGAGTGAGCTGTAGAAAACGTACCTATATTTGAGCATGCTGCAGAGTAACTAGAAACAATGGACCAAGAGAAACTGAAAAATCCAGTCCCAGTTCTGTGATAACAGAAGAGATACTTGTGAAACTAAAGTGCTCTTTGTGGACTTCAGGTTGGGAGACACTATAATTTGCTATCATGTTTCAGAACTATTTGTGTTTGTTAACTGTTGAGGTTTCTTTTCTGAATATTTGGAAATGAAAGAAATTCCTCTGTGGGCTGGAACTGGAGAGTTTAGTGCAGGACTAAGGTGAGACAAGGATATAGTTCTTCCTCAGAGATACTCTTTTAAGTCGTAGACTGTCAGTTTGTGTGGTTTTATGGCTATGTTAAACCTGTACAAGACAATGATAGTGACTTTTCTTTTTTCCTCAGAAGCTTTCTTAGTTCTTGGGCAGATTTCAGCTGTAATCTTTATTGCAAGTTTTATTTAAAGTTTTTGCAGGCTGTTCACAAAGGAGAAACCAAATGTGGTATCTACAGACTGGTAAGTAGAGTACTTCACTAGAGTGAGACAGGTACACAGATTGAAACAAAGGAGTTTTTGCTTGAGGGAAGTGATGGATACAGATTTTTTGACACTTATGGTATGCATTGTGTATGATCATGTTTGCATCGTGAATGCTTTTAACAGGTCCTGAGACAAGGGTGAGAAGATGCTAAAGACATGGCATTCTTTTCTGCTGTGTTGGCTGTCCTTGCAGCTTGAGGCTAATCCTGGTCTTAAAGTGAGGATTACTCAGAAGGGGCTGGACTACGGTATGTCAGACATTGCCAGAAGTTAATACATGATAAATGCATTATGCACAGAATATAGTTCCTTAATAAAGGTGCAGTGTAGAAAAAAGCTCCTGAAATACTGAAATAGAATTCCTTATGTCACTTCACACTAGGACCACCCTTTGTCTCTTCTCTCACTTATTTCCTTCTTTTTTGTGCATCCTAGGTGTGAATTTATTCTTCCATTGGTGATTCTCCTACACTCCAGCAGTGTTTCTACTATATTGCTCGTATCAATCTACTTTCTTAGAACTAGAATGAGATGGTTGTATAATTGCTCCTTTTTTTAAAGTGTCAGAAACCTAATTGGAATTGCAATATTTTATTGAAGATAATAAGACATAATTTGGAAAAAACCTTATAATTTTGAGACAGCCAAGTAGCAGCACACCTTTACTCCCATTCGTCTATTTGGCATGGGATAGCATCTGATACCAGTAAAAATCTAGTAACTGTCTGCCATAATTCTGCCCCTTAACAGAGTATCAGCAATTTTCACAATATAATTTTCCTTATTTTTTTCTATTCATGCTAACTTTCACTGTCTCTTACCTAAGACCTAGTCCGTGGGTGTGAAGGGCACATAGTATAATTTCAGTTGTTTACAGAATTAATAATCAAGGTTAACAAGGTGCAAATTCAACAAAGGCTGGGTCATGCTAAGGATTAATTGTCATTTATGTTCTGAACATGCTGACAGGCAAACAATAGACTTGTGTAATGAAACGTAGAAGCTCAAGGATTATGCCTTCAAGATGAAAGGAAGGATCAGGTACAATAATTTATCTGTATGAGCATTGTTTTAAAGGCTTTTGAGGAGTTGAGAAGTGCAGGGCAAACATCAGTCACCCAAGACAGACTGATCTTCATACCTTTTTATGATGTACAGGAGAAGTCGCTCCCTAGGGATCTCCCATGTCTTTAGAAGTGAGAATTCAGACTGGTATTTCTTAGTGTGAGCCCAGCACGTTTTGTGACATTCAGTCTGGCCTTTAAGTGCTGAGCCAACACCTTGGCATTAGTAGCAAGAACAGACATTAACAGTGTGCCTCCCAAAGGTATGTCCTGTATTTGAAGAGCATGGTGCCTTTCATGTATCTTCTCATAATATGAGATTTGAAGGCTGAGGCAATAGATCCTGCCTGCGTGTTCCTTTCCTGCTGCAAGAACACTGAGAGAAATTCCACCAGGATCACTGGCTGCCTCCACTGACAGCCATAAGAGAGCTTTAAATAATTTCAGTGGGAGCCCATATTTTGCTTTGGAGGTAGGAGTTCTGAGGGAATTGTAATTTATCTCTCCTTCATAAAAGATGCATTTTATAAAAAGGTATTCCAGTGATGAGTTATCATTGATTTCAGTTCTTTGCTTTTTTAATATGCTGAAGCCTGGGGGAGAAAAAAAAACCCATATTTTGTATTTGGCAACTGTATGGCCAAAAGCTAAAGAAACTGGTGCTAAAAATATCTGAAAGCAGAACATCATTCCTGGTTTAGCAGTGGCTTTATCACAGATGAGCAAAAAGAAGGAAAACACGAGGAGTTTGGGATTTAAAGATGTTCTGTTTGTTGATTATAGGTGTATTATCAATGCACAAGTAGCACTGAAGTATTCAAAGGAGCAGGTCTTCGTTAAAGCAAGGAGAGAAAGTAAGAAAATAAATCAGAAATCTGCAGCATGCTGTAATGTATAAGGTGTAGTGACAAAACAAGTGTACTCTGTAAGAAATGGGAAGAAAACGTTTGAAAGGTTTATCTTTAAGCCTCAAACAACTTCCTGTACACTTACAACAATCCACATAGTTCCGCATTTGACATGACAGCACTTCAGATGCATATATCACACTTTTTTCTTAAGTAAACAGTACATATAGAAGTCATCTTGCTCCTTCTTAACTGTCTTTTTCATCCAAAAGCTGTGAGACATTTGAGGTAAGGGTGATGACCAAGTGTTTCCCAAGGCTATTGAAGTGAAGGAAGTATAACAGTTTCAGAAACCTGACAAAAGCTGTAGAACATAAAATACAACTCAGGGACAAGGCGATCCTAACAGACAATTTTGGGTTAAATGATTTGTATTTGAGGCTAATAGAAGTTATAAATGGGTTTATAAGTAGCTGGAAGGAGGTCTAGGTAAGGATCACAGAATTGGAGCATTTCAAGAATTATGTTAAAGATGATAATTAAATTAGTTGGCAGTATATTTGGACCTTTGGATGCCTGAATCCAACCTGCAAGGCATATGCTTTCCTCTGTCCCCTTGTAGGCAGGAGGATTGGGATGGAGCTTCTGAAGCAAGAAGTACTGAAAGAGACTTTCCCAAGCTGGAGTGGGCAGCAAAGTTTCTCGGTTTTTAAGGTCAACTATGTCATTTCAAGGTAAAATAAATGTATTTCAATGTTTCAGGATGACACAGCTTATTATTACCACATAGTAATAATTGTGCAGCCTTTTTGTTGTTGTTGTTGTTCTGATTTGCTTTTTAAGTCCTTCCGTCTACCACACTTGAAGATGAGTTTTAGAAAGCTTCTGCAGGAGCACCTTGATATTATTTTCAGGCTTTTTTATCAGAGTTTGGGGCAAGACATGTACATGACTATGATAGAGCAGGGGAAGCGGGTGGGAAAGACAGTGGAATTGGTGTTACTAATAGTCTGATACTAGAAAGGACCTGTAGCACTGAAAACTGTCTTTGATGAGAAAAAGCTGACAAAGGGCTTAGATGAAAATGTGTGCAGGGGGTGGTGTCATCTGGGCTGACGTGGCAGGAAGATGACTTTTACAAAACCTTTTTGTCTGGATTTACAATGGTAAATCAGGATTTTGATTGAACAGGGCTCAACACCTATTTGCTGCTGAGGAAAATCATTGTACCAGGAGCAGCCAGTGGAAAAAGTTTTGTAGAGTTTCCTACAATTTCTCCAAATAAGACTAACAGAAAAGCAGGTTTTTTCTGCAGCCTTCAATCCCATCTTCCAATAGGCTGTTTTTCTGTTTCATGAAAACAGAAACTTCTGGTCTTTTAATATTATTATCAAGCCAAACTTTGCTGGTCAGTAGCATTTTACTTCCTTTTTGTTACATATTACCCATAGCAAGAAATACCAGTCTATGAGACTTCATGTACTTTCTGCTGCATCTTTCACCTGTACCTCGTATTTTCCTAATAGCCTGCCTTCCAGGGTTCATTCTATTCATTCTATTCATTCTATTATAGCAGCCTGCTTTCCTGCCAGATTCATTCCATTATACCATCCTTGTGACCTTAATCCCTGCACATTTGATAAATCTGTGTTTAGACAGGCTGGAGAAGAAGAGGCTATGGGGGTAGAGGTGCATGTGTCTTACTGCATGTCTTCCACTGTCTGCTGCATGGTGATTATAGAGAATATGGAGCCACATTCTCCCTAGTGGTATACAGGGGAAGGATGATGGGCAACAGACATAAGTTACATCAAGAAAAGTTCCAATTAGAAGTTACAAAAAAATGCTAGGGAGCACCAGGGAAGGGGCTCAAAGAGGTTGGGGAATCTCCATCCTTGGTGGTGTTCAAGACTCAAGTGAGCAGGGCCCCTGAGTTGGCCCAGCTTTGAGTAGGAGGTTGAACCATAGAATCTCCTGAGGTCCCATTCCAGCCTAAATCATTGCATGGTCTTCAAAACCCCAGTTCATTCTCTCAACCACAGTTCTCGAAACTGGCTGTCTTCCCAGTGGATAATCTGACTTTAGCTCGCTGCAAGCAAGCAAGCAAGCTTACTAAAGGCATCCTTACTGCTCCCCAATATGTCATTGGAAAATTATGGCAATTTTAACCAAAAGAAGCTGGTGCCCTCTGCCCTGGGAAAAGTAGATTAAAGACGATTGTTTCAGAGATCTCTGACAGATATCAGGAAACAATGAGGAATGTATGCTACATGGTAAGATTATAGCTGATATCTTTACATTGTTCAGTTTAATTCAACACAGCCATTTGCCAGACAATATGCTTGAATATCAGAAACATTTGTTTTGACAGGGAAATCTTAAAGTAAGATTTTGTTAAGAAAAATGAATCCTCTCCAGAGCCCTTTGCTGGGGGAAAGGGAGTGGACTGGGGAAAAAGAAACTTTGGTGTTCTTCAGCAAATGCTAGCTTTCAGGCAACCTGGATGTATTTACGCATGTACCATCTGGGTTTAACACACAGACTTATTTTACCCCAGTGAGCACATTTGCTTTAAAGGGTTTGCTTTTCTCCCAAGGGGAGGGTTTTGTTTTAGCCGTACATCCTTTTTTACCTGGCCAGATATCAAGGATTTTTTTTCCAAGGACGCTATGAAGTGTCATGGTGCAAGTGCTTTTTTTTCCCTAAAATATACAAGGGTCAGTCGCCAGGAATTCTTTCACCAAAGCACAAACTTTGCCTTTTATAGTTGAAGGGGTTTCAGTGATCAGAAGTTGTTCTTACTCTTTTGACATGCAGTCTAATACCCCGCTTTCTGTGTTCTGTAGGCTGAGAATTAATGCTGTAGATTTCCCCAAATCTTCTGCTTCCTTTGTTCCTGGCACTGGCATTAGTCTGTCAGTGGCAAATGCTTCTGCTACGGTCAGTGCAGACTGGAAAATTAATGCATGGCTCCTGTAAGTATTGTACAAAGAGATGCAGGTGGGAGGGAGTGGATGTGGGAAAAGGACTGCAAATGAGATTAAGAAATGTCCTTGGTAATTATTTTTCAGGTCAGATATGCTTTATAATTTAATAGCAATCGATTGGAATAGACATCTTAAGGAAACACATCCCCTGCCAACTAATTCTTTTTTGTTTGTTTGCTTTAAATTATTCTACCCCTCAGATTGTCTCTTTGGGAAGTATCAGGTCAGACATCTGTTAGTATGCTCAGTTTTTCCAGACTGTATATTGCATGATATTACAGGAATATTCAGGACCACAGAGGCCATGTTTTTTCTTTCATTGTACAGTGTAACTAGAAGGTTGACTTTATAGCTAATTATCTATTTGCTGCTGTAGTGTATATTCTCTTTCAAAGTGCTTCTATTAAAGGAAGGACACTGTCGCAGGGCCAACCAGTTCAGAACTTTGGAAACTCCAGAGTTAAAGTCACTATGGAAAAGTGACTTAGCTTCATGAGCCTGTGCAGTGTGAGATTGTTTTTAATGACATGATTGAATACTGATTTTTACACTTTTATACCTCAACATTTTTGTTCTAGAATTTTAATATAATATTCTAGATTTTCTTGTGGGCAGGGAGAGGGCTAAGACTTCTGGGATATCAGAAAAGTTGACAAGGTGCTTATCTCTCTACAAGTTTGGGTTGATAGAGTGACTGGCAACAGCAGTAGGTGTTGCTCTGTTTGTGAGCCAGGTGGTACAAGATGGATCAGCAGGCTGCAAGTTTCACAGCATGTCCTGATTTCAAAGGGGTATGGACATGCAGTTCTGCATTCAGTCTCAGTACTGGTGACTGGAAATTGCTGTCACCGTGTCCCCAACCTGTCTGTTGTTCCTTCTGATATACCAGTATTGTGAGGAAAAGGATACTGCGTTCAGCAGAGCAAATCAGCTGTTGCCAAACACGAAGCCACCTCTCTTGCAAGAGCATAAGGACCTGGGCACAATCTGGAGAGACCCCAGATGTGTAAAACTCTAAAGACTTCAAAGCAAAGACTCTAAATTGAAGGAGGCAGGAAGCTGGTATGCAGGATAAGGTGAAGCAGATCATGGTGGAGGTGATCAGAGCCAGCTTTGGTGGAGTTAAGGGGGTGAAGGGATTTTCTTGCCTTTTTGAAGGGCTGCTCCATTTAGTGTTAAGTTTTGTAGATGGCTGTATGTTTAGACAGGTCCAGAATATGCCCACTCCTCACCCCCTAATTCTCTACATGTTGCTTACTGCATAGCAGACTAAGAGGAGCCAGATGAAAATGAGATTTTCAAGGGAGACTAGTAACCACTTGCCCCTCCTGTGCTGTTTCCAGGATCAGTAAGATGGGTCTTACCACAGCTTTCTAGTTGTAATAGTTATTGCTGTATTTCTCCCAGGCAGCCCAGAAAGGGAGGAGGGCTGAGATCCTATTGAAGTGGTCCCTGTCACGCAAGGATGAAAGTACAAAGTATCTCTGGAAATCATTTTATCCAGCCTTCTTCTCAAAGCAGAGAAGTCACCAGACTAGATCAGGTCAGCTGTCTAGTGATTTTGTTTATCCAAGGATGGTGATGACACAGCCTGTCCAAGGCACCCGTTCCAGTTTTGCACAGCCCTCCTTGGGAAAATGTTTTTCCTAATGACTTGTGATATGGGGGTTTGGATAGGGACTGGAAAATGAGGGTCTGAAGAGTGGTGCTTTCTCCAGATAGCCACTTAATGCACATATATGGACTGAAAGTTGCATTTTAAAAAGGTAGTGGTAGTAGGAGGGACTTTGTGACTGGCAGTACTACTCACTGCTTTGGTCAGAGGTAGTCTATGGTTTGGGGCTGGGTTGAGATTGATCTTTTAGGATTACATCTTCTTTCTGCAGGACTTCTGCTTAGCTCGAAAAATAAAGAGGAAAGCAGAAAGACTCATGGTCTGAGCTTTATATTGGCGTGGGCTCTTTCACTGTAGTATGGTGCAGCTACTTTAGTAATGCCTTGGGAAAGAAAACTAATCAGGATGAAGGTATGAAAACTGATGCTTTCAATTCAGTTCAGTTCAGTTTAGTTTCTGTTCAGTTCTCTGTATGCTGTACAGCTTCCACAACTCCTAGTTGTAGTCCCAATACCTAAATTAGATGGAATTAAATATAAGGATTTAGATAGATATTTTTGTTGGGGTCTTAGTAGGGATTTTTACAGAAAGGAAGATTAGTGGGTTTGGGGCTGAACAAAGAATGGAGTAATCAATACATTTTAAAGGGTTATTGAAAATCATTACAGTAAAGAGGAACATATAACAGTTGCAAAGGTGAGAACCACTGGGTTATATATTTATTAACAACCTGGCTTCTGCTGCTGCAGTCCTGAAGGCCTTCAGGGTCATCCGTTGGAAGGACTGGGATGTCTTGTGTTGCTGTGAAATGGTGACATTTTTACAAACTTGTCAAATCCTGCACAACAGTGGAAAATTCACATCCTGGAAACTCACATATATAATCTGGTTTTGGAATATCATGCATGTCCCTAATCTACTTTAATCCCTAGAAAACCCATTCTTCATTCTAGATGATAGAAGCAAGAAGTCCTTTCAAACTTGATTTATAGATAGTTTCTTACATTGTTCCCTTAAAGCAGATGTTTCCTTGACTGAGTTTGTTTCTTTCCTCTGACCAGCAAAGACCAAGGAGGAATTACGGTGTCAATCTCAGGACTGTTTATTGCAGTTATCATCAAAGTATCACGGGATAGCACAGGCCACTTGTCCATGTTGCTACACAATTGCCAGACGAGGATTAATAGTGTAAAAGTCAAGTTAACTGGTGAATCTAGGTAGGTAAATCAGGTTTTCAAATTACTTTGTGGGAAGTAGCAGGGTTTGTAATATATTCAAATTCTTATTTTTAGGGATCCAGTTACAAAATGCAATTAATTACTGAAGGTGTGTAAATAGACTTTTAGAGGTCTATTTTCAAAACCAGGATCCTTTGCTGTGCATGTGAAGTGTGGTTAATCCACACTTCTTTGTTCACATGCCAGCAAATGAGCTGACTAGACATACTGCATATGAAAAAAATGGCCATTTGAGCATATTAAAGAGTACAAGTTTCCAAATGGAGTTTTGCAGGTATGAAGGTGGTGTAGGCTGATTATGCCTTTTGACAAGCTGACCTACAGTTTAAGAATAAAACTTTCAAAAGAGAATATGAAACAATGCTTGGAGTTCTCATTGTGATTTTCTAGAAATTTTTTTTGTCTTACTCAGAATGTGGCTAAGTGAGCGTTGTTTACTGAGATGCTAACATGAACATTCACAACTTCCCAAGTTTCCTTCTAAATAGCTCTTAAATAGAGACTGAGAATCCCTAGCATTTATCTAAGACTCACAAATTAATAGAAAGAGTCAACTGTTCACACTACCAATATAGCTGCAGTGGGCTTTCATTATTGTAGAGTACATTGATGTCCCAGTCTGCCAGATTTTATCTTTCAAGGATATCAATCCATGGTTAAAAAGTCATTGTGTTAATTTCCTTTCCTCCAGCTGGATCTACAGCTTTTTATCTGGTTACCTTGAGAAGCCCATTGAAACCAAATTGAATAAAACTGTAAGTTTGCAAAGGTTTCAGCTAGTGAAGGGAGGAGTTGAAAAAAAAAAGGTCTTTCATTACTGACTTGTCTCTCTTTTCATATAGTTGTGCCTAAATATCAGATACAAAATCCAGATGATGGATGCGCAGTTTAGAAAGCATAAGGGTGAGTTGTTCAAAGTGCTCAAATTACAGCCTTTTTTATTAGACACCAAACCTTCTCTGTGTTCACAGTGCAAAAAAAAAAAATTAAAGGGAAGAAAAATACTGCCATTGTTCTGTACCTTAACATATTTCATACCCCACTCTAGAAATCGCTTGCATGCACCTTATGTATAATATTCTGATTTCTTCTGTGCCTGTAGCAAGTCACCTGTAATTTTTCAGTCTGCTGTAGCTGACCTGTGTTATTTCCTTAGATTTTCAAGATGAACATTTTCATGCTGATCCTTTATGCTCTTGGTACTGTGAACATAAGAAGACCTGGACTCAGAAAAACTGAGTTAGCAGTAATCTGCTAAAGACCTCACAAATATCCCATCTTGCACTGCAGTCCTGTAAGATCTTATAAACATAACACATCTTGTTCAATGAGATAACAAGATGATGCAGGAAGACTATCACAGTAACCATGTTTCTCTTCCCACCAGTTACAATTCCTGTGTATTGCACTTATCCTAGGCATAGCACCTCCTCAAAAGATTAAGAAAGTGAAAATCTTAAAAACTGTAGTAAGCATGTGTATTAATCTACATGGTATATAAGTTAGTTTTAGCCAATCTGACTTTTCCAGAAGGAATACACTTTTTTCCTTATATTTTTATTTTCATCTTCCTTTTCCCACCATTATTCTTCTTCAGATTCATAACTTCTATCATGTTTTTTCCTTTAGCTAAATAGTAACTGCTTGTGATGTGCTTTTGTAATAACAGATGTTTTGATTTTATCCATCCTTCTAGTCTTAAGCCAGATTGATGCCTTTGCACAAATAGACTATTCCCTAGTTAGTTCTCCTGCAGTCTTCAAATCGCACATGAACTTGGATTTGAAGGTAATTTGTCTTTAATACCATCATGCTTTCTGAAACTTTTTCAATTCTCTTTTGTGTTGATTTATTTTCTTTTACTACAGTCTTACTCAGCCTCTCCAATATTTAATTAGAAAAGCAGTAAGACAGTTGGACATTTTGGTCAAGAGCTATTTTGGAAACAAGATATAATTGTTCACTTAATAAATTAACTGCATTTGTTAAATAACCAAAGCTATTTTAGAGTTGAAACCCTTCAAAGGTACTTTTATAAACAGCATAAAGATGTTCTTTCGATATATGGCTCTTCCACTTCTGCTTGATCTTTGCCTGTTACTGGTGATGCATAATCCGTGATGGCTACCAATTTTATTGCAATCCAAAGCATTTGTTTTGAGATGACTCTGCGTCTTGTATATGCACAGGTCACGTCCAGAAATAAAGCACTTGAGCAGCAAACAGCAGTTCTTTTATCTATTTTTCACCTTTTTTAGCAGGAGCTATCTCAGCAACGCTCAGCTTTTCTAGCAACTTCAGCAGTCCTTGTAATTCAGAGCATCCTCATGGCTCCCAAAACTGCCTTCAGTTAAAAAAGATGTGCTAGAGCTATGGTTGGAACTCTCTCTCTTAGTTATTTTGTTCAAGCAACTTTTGCCACCCACAAACCCCACTGCAAACAGGATATACACAGCTTAAATGTACTAAGCAATCATTTATCAGGTACTATAGCTAACTAGAACTTACAGGCTAAGCTTTAACATGCTGACACCCCAGTGGGATATCAGATGAGTCTTTGTAAGTCAATTGTTAGTTAAGGAAGTTATTGCTCTTCAGTGCTCCTTGGAACAGGCTGCTTTTTGATGGTTACGAGTTGCGATCTTCCACCTCTCAACTCTTTTTCTTAGAGCTTTGTATCTTTCCATGTCAGTACTTTTCCTGTTGAATCTTTCAGCTGCTAGCCATTGATTGATGGCTTGGCTTGGCTTTGCGAGAAAGCAAAGATTTGGAAAGGGCTTTAACCACGCTTACTACAAGCACGATGACCAAGGGCATGTGGGATATGAAAATCTGGTGGGAAAAAAGGTTGCTTAGGCACTCAGGAAATGTCTGACCAGGGCTGTCATCTCCTGAGTAATCTCGAGCTACCCATGCACTGGTCTGCTAACCATTACAGTGTCAGTAAATACACTACTATTACAGTGTCAATAAACACACTACTTACTGTCTGTTCTCTTTTCTTGTCCTACATGGTCTGAGCTCACATACCTTATCAAATTTTAAGAACTATTTTCTGAACCAAGGTTATTTTCTGAATTGTTGATTGCACCAAGGTCCACACCTGTGCAGCATCCAAACTGAGTTTGGAGGCATAAAAGGCTCCTTTGTGTCCCTCTCCTAAGCAACTTCAAGTGCTTTTGGGTGTGCTCAAAGATTTTCTTTAAATGCCACTATTAGAATTAAATTAACAAATGTGTCTCTGCCACAAGGGAAAGAAAACTGTGATCCAGAGGATGTTTTTGGTGTGTGTCTCATACATAGCTGCAGTTCAGAATAGTCACATGAATATTCAAACTCAAACTTTCTCTGTGATTCCTCTATTTTTTCAAAAGAGCCTGAATTTGCTGATTTCTACAACATATTGAAAACTTCTTTTCTTACTTCAGGTTTTCTTAAATGTCAAGCTTTTTTTCAGATTGGGAAGATTTCTTTCTGTTTAACCACTGCTAATGTATTCTGACAGGTACAAATGTTTATAACTAGAAATAGTTGACAATGATTCTTTGCAGGGCACAGTCTATACAGTAGGCAGTCACACAGAGCCTCCCTTTGTGCCAGCTCCATTTGCTCTCCCAAACAAGAATGATTCCATGCTATACTTGGGAGTTTCCAGTTATTTCCTTAAGTCTGCTTCACTGGCTTACTACAGAGCAGGGGCCTTTAACATCACCATGTCCAAAGAGGTGAGTACAATTTGCATGTAATAGAATTACATATATCAGCAGTATGGATAGTCAGCAAAGGAGAGTAACGCATTATATTTGCCATTTCACACAGATTTGGGTCACACTTCTGCCACTTATAGGAGGAATTCATGGCATTCATTCTGTATGTCATCATTTAAAATAGTCAAAATCTGAACTTTTTGTCAGCTCTAAGCAAGGAATGACAGATATGAACATCACAGAGTTGATGTGCAAGAACTGACAGAAAGAACCAAAAAAAAGCTTTTCTCTGCATGTATTCCACATAGCAAAAGGCAAAACAGAAAAAAGCATACTGAAGCCAAAGTCTGCTGCATAGAGGCTCACAACAAATGTATTGGTTATGCTGAGAGCTAAAACAAACCCTCAGACTTACCAGAGCAGCAGATTGAGGTAAGAAACAGGTACAAGAAAGCTGAGCTTTCAGCTGTGGGTGAAGAGCATACAAGACTTTCACAAATGCTGTTTCCATACTGGCATTACCAGTCAAGAGTTTCCAAGAAGTTTTGCTAACTGAAATGGTGCTAGGAGGGTCTTGTTAAAAATTGGTGACGCAAGTGGCACTGACAAACATCATCAAAAGTCAGTAGCAAGAAACCAACTAAGATTTTTAACTGCCTCTGACGGATTTAGTGTATTTCATCTAAGAAAGTCCCAAAGGCAGGAAGTAAGCAGGATGCCACATCTGTTCTTTCAAGGAATAACACTTATTCACTGGTAGCTCCTTCTGAAACATGTCTATGAGAAATCTGTCACTCTTCTGTCCCACAGAGCACTGTGGGCTCCCTAGGAATCACTCTGGGGCAAAGAAATACTTAATCAGAACATGGATTATCTGAAACTAAAGTAAACAGGATATGTTGTGGTTTGTTTTGTTCTTTTAAAAAAACAACTCATTTCCAAGCTGATATCATGATCTGATTTATTTCATTTGTTTACAGCTTGCTACAACTTTTAACCTAAATACTGCCCTATTCAAAGATTTTGTTCCTGAGGTGAGTACTTTTACTTGTACAGACCTTTTAAGAAAGAGCAGTACCTAATGTTTCTTATGGATATTACTGTCTACTGGCTTGTCTGCAAAAGTCTGGAAGAGAAAGAAATTGAACTGGTCCAGATTAGTATAAGATTAAAAGATACATGTCTACCCCATCATAACTGTGTTCTTCTTAACTGTATCACACTACTCTTTGGTAGTTCTCTACCTCTCTAAGTGTGAGATCTGCTTTCAGTGCTTGAAACAGTTGTAAAGACTAAATGGTAGACATCTGTGAGATCAGTCTCCTTCATTCCTGTTCAAAGTGATGGTATATCTGCTACTGGTAGCCTGATCTCTTATGCACAGATACCTGGTGATTGTATACAGTGGACAGTAATAGTCATGAGTAGCTAAGTTTATAAATGTCATAGAAGAAACTGAGATACTATGAGATGTTTTAAAAATCCCTAATATAGCAGCATTTCCTATAAAATTATGAAATTTGCAATCTGTAGCACTGCAAACTAAAGTTTTGTCACGGAATCATAGAATGGTTAGGTTTGGAAGGGACCTTAAAAATCATCCAGTTCCAACCTTCTCTAGGAGTTTCTGTTTTTCAAAAGATTGGTTCTTTAGGAAGGCTGCCTTTTATCCAAATTCTTTATATTGTCAGGGTAATTTTTTTCTTCTTTTTTTTCTGGAATCACTCATTTCCCTCATGCAGTGCTAATCCCCAAATCTTGAAATCCGTTTTTCATGAACAACCTTTAAATTGCTTCTTTATGTATGTTCAACATCAGTGGGTCTAAGACTTCATCATTTGTATTATGGTTTCTGAAACTCAGGGTATATGCAATGCTAATTTCATCATTTCAGTTGGTGCAGTTAAAATAGCATGTTTTTAATATAGGTTAACGAACAAGAGGATCAGTATATAGCAGGTGATTATGATTCAGCCACAGAAACTGTGGCTTAAGAAAAGCTTAACTCTGTGTTCAACATCTTTTTCGTCTTCGAAATTCCACAGATTCCCTTGAGTTACTTAACAGCATGCCCAATGATGCTGAAGCTGATGGCTACCTCACCCCCTGTGGTCAGTTTAAATGCAGACAGATGCATCCTACATATCACCGGCTGTGTGGAAGTGTTTGCTGTACTGCCATATTCAACCACCCAGTACATCTTTGCAGGGAATCTAGTAAGTAATACAAGCTAACATTCAGTGCTGAGGTTGAACAAATCTCGCAGTAATCTTCCAGATCCTTTGAAAATCAGCATAAAATAGCATATACTGGTCTGCTACAAATACACATACTGCTCTGTTGTATTTCACAGGGAGGAAACATGCACCACATATTGTAGAATTTAATAGGCAGGTGCAAGAGCTACTTACGAAAGCACTTTTTTTTTCCATGTGGGAGGTTGAGTCATCATTGCAGAATAAACTGTAATATATAAAAATGTGATTAGCTGATGCCCACTCTTTCTAACCTGTTTGTTATAAAATAGTTCAGTGTGTCCCATCACGAAAGCAATTGTATCTGTGCCTGTGTATCTAAGACAGTATCTGTCTGTGTATACAGTCACAGAAGACTCTTTTTGTTTTTTTCCCTGCAGACAGCCAGTACCGGAGTCTATATGACAATAACCAAACAGAAGCTGATTATCTCATTACTTCTGAAGAGGTAACTAAGGAAAATTCAGGAAGCAACAACATGTTGGTTTTCCCCATGATTGTATGTACAGTGATCTGAAGATGAATGGCAGGCATGTGTGTCTGGCAGTTCCAGAAAAATTTGTTTTCCCAAGTCTTACAATCACAGCCCAGTACTACAAATGACTGTAGGAAGAGATTAGTATCAAAAAGATCCCAGTGGTTCTAGAACTCAGTTGTAGTTTTGCCAGTTTTGATTAAAAGCTGTTGGGAATCAAACAGTCTTTGGCAAATTTAAATGCGTGCGTCAGCATGAAATCAATGTGAAATTCCACAAATGAAGCTTCAAGCAGTGTGTGTAACTTGTGCTTTCATCCTGTTTAGTGAATTGTCTTCTTTTACTGCTTTTCCCCAGGCTCCACTTCTCCCTGCTGCACTCCATTCTTGGCTTCTCTGAGGTAAGTGGATGTTTTCAGTGCCTAGGAAAGGTAGCTGAGCCCTTCAGAGTTAACAGAAATTCATCTGAATTTGTTACTGGACAATTCTTGGTCTGTCTTGGGGATACCATGCCATGGCTCTTTCTGCTTTTAAACAGTATATTCTCTGTTCTTTTTCTTTCCAGTAAGAGGAAATACCTCTTAAAGTTTTTGTTTGGGTTTGGGGTTTTGGTTTTGGTTTTGATTTGGTTTGGAGTTTTGTCTGTTTGTTTTAGTTGGTTGGTTTTGGTTTTTGTTTTCTCATCAAAGGCTCCAAATATTACAGTTATTGCCATGTAACATTAATTGAAACAATCAGAAATGTCTGCCCTGGTCTGCATGATGTAGCAACCCATCAGAGTTGATGCTGCTCACTTCAGCATCCAACAGCACTAAAACAGGCATGGGATTAGCACCTCTTCTAGCTGTTTCTGACAGCCAACCTGAATTCATATCTGGATTGAGTAGACATAGCAGTTGGAGTGAATGCCAAGTCAGGCTTAAGCTCAGTTTCAAGAATTATCCTAAATCACTTCAATGAAATATCATAAAAAGGGGAGTCAAAATAAAGGGAATAAAAGAAACCCAACGCCATTTGTTAGATCATCCACTGTAGACTGAGAAGTGGTTAGTGTGACTCCCTGCAGTGAAAAGAGGGCACTAATCACAGTGACATAAGACAGACCACCAGGACAGGGCAGGTTTTGCCACCCAGAAATGAAAAAAAAGGTATTTTTTACCTGAGACTGTCAAGCTCTGTTCTGACCTTTTTGCATGTCACTCCAGTCCTAACCCTCCGTCTCCCCCTTCAAGCTGCAATACCATAGGCATCAGGCAATAATCACCAAATGTGTTTTCCTCCTCACAGCAGATGTCCTTGGCAGAGAATTTTCTAACTTACGCTTTGCGGAGTGCAGTGATCCCAGTAATCAATGGTAAGGACTGTGGCCAGTTCCTGAGCACAGTTGGTGGAAAAGCAAGACTGAAACCATAAAAGGGAGTGCCCAGCTTTAAACACTATGTTATGGCAGGTTTTCTGTCCATTTCGCTACATCTGGACAGATCTGCTCAGTGCTGGACTTCAGTCACAGTCCCTCAGTCACACGGATCAGAGGCTAGGACAGAGTAAGTCATGGTTCTCTTCCAAACACTGGGCCTGGGTTTCCTTTTCACTGAATGCAGCATGGCAGCAGAGCTGAGGCATGCTTGAGTCTTGTCCTGATAGTCAAGCCATGACCAGAGAATGGCCCAGAGTGGGGAAGCACAGAAGCATGGTTGAAACTTGGGGCTTCAGGATAGCATCTCTAACTTTATCACCTCCCTCTGCATTTGTCTTCACTTGGCTGCCACAGACAGGACAAAATAGAAACTCAGCTCAGAGGGATACAGAGAGTGAGGGATGATGAAGAAGTGAAGGTGGAAAGAAGCAGGTGGAAGAGTACAAGAAAGTGTCTGTGAGGTAAACAGAGGTGAGGAGACTGCTGAAGAAGCAAGTGAGCTTTCCTCCTTTGATGAGGAGAAAGGAGATAGAATCATAGAATGGCTGGGGTTAGAAAGTACCTTAAGATCATCTAGTTCCAACACCCTGCCATGAGCAGGGATGTCTCGCCCTAGAATGAAAGGGAGGAATGCAAAAGAAAAAGAGAAGCAAATAGAAATAGAGTTGGGCTTGATCCAGAGATTTAGGGATACATGAGAATAAGAGAGACAGACAAGATTAGAGGGTCAGAGAGAGAAGAAAATGAAAAGAAGGTGGAGAACAAGTCTGAACATCTTTGTCAGTGACATGGACAGTGGGATTGAGTGCACCCTCAGCAAGTTTGCCGATGACACCAAGCTGTGTGG
>JBCJKH010033068.1:0-10962 GCA_039877255.1 Loriculus beryllinus
TACAGAGGCAATTCTGGATGCCTACAGAAAGGGCTTCTTCATTTGAACACATGACCCTTAAATTCTTTTTGAATGCTAAAACCTTAAAATCCATCCATGTCTCAGGGATTTGAACATGAAGGATGTTTTTTGCAAGGTATTTTATGAATTGTAGACAACTAAAAATTCTCTTTACAGCACTTTAACTTTTCACTTAAGGTCTGAACCTTGAGAAAAAGGGGAGCTCATTGCTGACTGAGAGTTGCTGTGAGCATGCACCTCTGCCATTCCCTGGATCAGTCCCAGAGTAATCTCTTGTTGCCCAGAGGTGGTGTGGTGTTAGCCTGCGCTGGTTTAGAACTGAATCTAAATCCAGCCTGCTTTCTTTGTTATTACCTGGGGGGTGATCTATTTTCTTTGCTTGCTGTCTCGGAGCTCTCTCTGGAAAAAAAATGATGATGGGGATGTGCTCCTGCTCTTTCTTTCTCTGTCAAGCTGTCGGTTTCATCAGCTCAATTTTTATGTTCCAGGCTGTGTGTGAACAGTTGTTGAATGCCTAATAGTACTTCCCTTTGCCAAGCTAATCTACTGCTAGTACTTAAAATTCAACTTCACATGAAATCTTTGGCAGCAAAAGATCTATGCTCAGTAGAACCTGTGATAGTCGATAAAGAATATTTTGAACCTTAGGCTGTAGTCAGAGCTATAACTGCAGAGGAATTAAATCACAGGTTTCATCATCATGCTTTTTTTAAGAGAGAGGAATTAATCATAGAATATTTGTTTTAAAAAAATAAATATAGATCATAGTGACAACATCAGAGGGCTCTTCTTAACAGTGAAAATTATGTAGGCTATGGCTTGAATATAGAGTGGAATATAGCTCTAGCAGTTTGTCTTAATACTGTTGACTTGCTGAGATGTTCAAGTACCTTGCATTGCAAAGTCTTTGATAAGTTTAAGCCCATGAAAGGAGGTTGAAATAATTCCCCTGGATGAGTTATTGTGCAAGATATCATGACTTATATGTATAGCTTAAAGGCTGAGAATGCATATCTCACTGCCTCCCAATATTTTTTTCTTTTGGAAGGAAAAAAACCTCACATGATGTGGTGAGATTGCATACAGCAGTCACAACAGCCTCCATAACCTGTTTAGTTCCATTTTATAAAGTAAACTGTGTTTTCTGGTGCTCCTTTACACTGGTGAGATGCTGGTGCCACTCTTCATTTAATCATGAACTACATGTCCAAGCTGGACCTCTACCTCTATCACGTTAAACTTGGTGCAGTTTGAAGCTGCACTGTTCCTTTGGCTCCCTGGCTGCTCCTGAGCTCTCAGTCAGTGGGAACTGGCAGAGAGCTTTCTCCACTTGCTTTTCCACCTTTGCAGACTTGCCTTTCATGCTTAGGCTTTTCTCTCTTGAATTTGCCCTTCTCAACTCCTTGTTCTGGCTGCCTTGTTTTGCTATTCCTTACATTTTAGTGATTAAGCAGTTTCCAGTTATTGCCAGGATAAATATAATACCCTTTGTCAAATTTTACCTGTGTTTTTATTGCAAGGATTTAAGCTAGAAGCAGTATGGTTCCAGCTTCACAGAATTAATGCTATATGAGATTTGAAAAAAGGAAGCTGAAATAGAGGAAGGAGCCTAAGACTGTTCTTGAAATTACTCTCCTGAGGCTGTTGGGAAGTTGATTATAAAGTCTATGTCTTTGGCCAGTGGTGACTTACCTTGCTCCCTAGGCATCCAAACTGAAGTATGTGCTTTGGAGGTAGTCATCTTGTTAGGGATGTGCCAAGCCCCAGATTGCTCCAGTCCCTGAGCTCAGAGACATGATAGGGCTTCCTGACAGCACAGTGAGGATGGTAGGGCCAGCGAAAAGATTTCGCATCTTAAACCAAGAGAAAACCTCATTTTCCAAAAGTTGTTTATCTACCAGGCAAGATTTAGCCAGGTAACTTCAGGGCTATTAACAGCTTCAGGTGATGTCAGGTTACCCACCAGAAAGAATGTGGAACAGATTCATCTCTGCTCACCGGATGGGGCTGCTTCTGAGAGTTTAAAGCTTTTGATTTTTCTATCTGACCTGTGAATTGTATTTTCTTCAGACAGAATTTTTATGGCTCCTGTTGGGAGGGAATTAGTAAGGCAGCAAATCTGGTGCAAAATAATAATTTCCCTAATTTACAAGTTTGAATTCTACTCTCTTGCTCACACAGCCCAGATTCAGCAGTACATTCTGTTTGAGATGTCAGTGTGTAACCCCCCTTGCTTTTAACATAGTATAACCAAAATGCAGGGAATTGCACATGGGAAGAGCAGGCAACCTGCCTTTGCCTTGTAACAGACAGAAGGCCTCCTGCAGCTCTTGGCAAGGAAGCAGTGCTGCTTGGCACTAGGTAGTGTCATTTGACTTTGCCTCAGATAGAAATGTAATTCCCAGGGCTTAGAGTGTGATGGCAAGGAAAGGTGGAGCTTAAGAGCTTTGATTGTCATTTAGTTCCAGTCTTCCCCATTTTAGAAAAATACACACACACACCTTAGGCAAGAAGTTTTCCTGCCCTGCTCAGGTGGGATTTGAGTTCTTGCTGAAATAAGAATGTGCTAAAACTCAGAATTGGTAGGCGTGCAGATATATCTAATTGTTGTGCAGTTGCATGGGGAGTCGACACATCAGTGCCTGCAATTAAAGGCTCAGTAAACAGTTGGAAATGTTTTTGTAAGTTTTCAGGTGTGCTCCCAAATGCACAGGTATGCCTATTATAGCATTTTCTTATGACTCCAGAGTGTACAGGGGAACCTGACTTGAGCATGCATGGGTAGTTTGGACACTTTAGTGCTGTAGACAATATCAAGCATGCATATTTTATGTCTAGTACAAATTAGCCATGCAAAATACCAAATGAGTACCTGAGGGGAGGTGCACTGTGTTGAAATTGGAGTCCATGTGGAATCTGTTCAGTATTAAAACAGTTGAATCCTGAGCTGGCTTCTCCACCAGTGTCAATCAGTCTGGCACCATTAACTTCAGTGGAGCTGTGCCTCAACCTCTGCTGGGGAAAAGGCCTACTCTGAATGTGTTGAGTAAATACAGCATATTTCTGTTAATAGATGAAAAATGCTTTTCTGCAATATTTGGAATGTAAATTTACTCTCACAATTTAAAATTAACTTTGAGCCTGGTTTGTGAACAGTTCTGCTGGGTCACTGCCTGTTGTCATAAAGAGCTGCTGGAGAGCAGGACAGCATCTGGTAGAAAAGGGGAGGATCTGTATGGGGTCCAAGCAGGATGCAGTTAGATGCTGACCTCTACCCTACCAGTGAGCACGGGAACCCTACGTCTTTCCCAGGGGGAAAGCTTGCACTTCGAACATCCTATGAGCTATCCCTTAGTGGCTGCAAATCAAAATTTGCAGTCAGGCTGATGATTTCAAAATAGCGCCATGACTTAGGAGCTGGAGACATGTCCCTTGTCAGTAGGACTCATAAATACATAGTAGGGTCCTAAATACATAAGATTTTTAATCACTGTTTTTTGAAGCCCCGAGTCCTGAAGATATTTTGAAATATCTCCTGCTCTGATACGAAAGCAATAGGCATTTTCCAAATATGATGATTTAATTAGCTGACCCTAATAAAAGAAAGTCAAGCTGAGCATTCTTCCTGTCTGCCAGTTTTAATTACAAGAGAGGAAAAAAAGAGGAACAAAGACTCAGAAACTCATTTTTGTCCTGTTTGAGTTTGATGAGCTCTCAAAATAGAGACCATCAAGCTTCCTGGGAGAGGGTAGAAGGTGTCATAGCAATTGAAGACAAGCCTTTTTTAATTAGAATAGTAGGGATTTTGAATGTTTGTTCTTTTATTCCTTGAGTTACCATGGGAAAAGAACCGAAGAGTAACTGGATTAGAATTAGGGCTGTGAGAAGTGTTTGAAAGGAAAAAATAGATTTCTTCTATATCAAAACAGAGTTCCTACATTAGACACCACAGCTGCAATACGCACACTGTGTCTAATATAATTCTGGGGTAAAGAGCTTCATGTCTTGCTGTTTGCATGTAAACTTAAACATGGGCTGTACTGTTGTGGTAGGTATTGCTGTTGGGGCCTTCTATCAAAAGCAAGTATCAAAGCATGGGGCTTTGGTAGATTTGGCAACTATTTCTTAGGTTTTAGTCTTGGATGGTTGATTCAAACCAAGACAGAGACCTTTGTATGTCAGCACAGAAACTTTCACCAGAGTCCTGTGGTCACTCATGTCATGTACTGCATGCTCTAGCATCCCAAAGCAATAGCAAACAGCAGTTACCTCTTTAACTGTTTATCTCACATTCTTGGACTTGTAAATGCTCCCATTTCTTTAAAGGCAGATAATGAATAAATCATAGGTGCAGTGTCTCTTTTTCACCTTGAGGTTATGTTTATTCTTGAAGAGCAAAACAAAGAATCATGAATGCAATAGTGACATCTTTCACAGATATTCAGCACAGGCCTATACGCTGCCTGTTAATTCCATTAATTGTTGATATGAAATAATCCTGATAAATTTGGCCAGGGTTTTTTAAAAGCAGAACCTCTGTTTAGTCTTTCTGCATGCAGCCCCCTGGGTTTTGCTTGAACCCGAGATATTGCAGATTCCCAGGGCTCGTCCTAGAGTGCTCACGGACTGTGTGGGGCAGCTCTGGGTGCCACTGCTGGGAGTAACTCCTTCACAGGAGAGTTGTTCACTCTCTTATACTTGAATCTCTGAGGAGGCCAACTTAATCTCTACTATTTTCTCTTCTATCCTCCGCTGGCATCGCTGTACAGTGACACTGTCTGAGGTCTTTCTACTTTCCATCATTGCTTCCTATAGTAATCACTGCAACCAAGACAACTAGTCTCAGGCAGAGACAACTGATACTTCAGGTCATGCTCTCACGTTGTATTTTATTGCTTGAGAATGAAAGAATCTGCTTTTTGCTGTCAGAAGATATAGAGAGGTGAGGAACCAAGGAGCACCACCGAGTTACTGCATTAAAATAAATGCAGTGAGTTATGGCACTGCACACACTATAAGCTATAGTTGCTTGCAGTTTATGAAGCTATTACAGGAAGCAAAAATCTGTATACAAGACTTTTCTCTTTCATCACATGACTACAAACATTTTATTCAGTATGCTAAATCCTACTCATATCAATGAAAGATTTAGGAACATAAAGTTCTGAATGGGACAGTAAATGGCATAATACAAGAACCTCAATAGGTTACTTCATATGCTAGTGAAATAAATTGAGGGGGTTTGTTCTTAATAGTCTGATCTGTGTGCTTTGCTCTATGTAGGAGCACCTGCATGGCCCATTGGCAGATGGGGAAGTGTGTGGTATTTGAAATATTAGAATAATACCCATTGGCAGATGTGGAAATAAAATGGTATTTGAAGTGTTAGCATAATAATGAATTTAAATTAACCTTTTAGCTTCATTTTTGCAGATAATTAATATTGTGCATATCACCAGTTGCCACTTCTCAGATAAGGGGTGGGAACCTCCTCAGAAAGTCTGATCTAGTTTCTTGCAGCTCACTTCCTACAAAAGGACAGCTGTCTGTCTAATTTAATTTTACATGTAGGCAATCTTTTATTAGACGAATTTTATTCAGTCCTCTTTCAGGCTGAATTCTGGTGTAGGGCTTTCAGGTTACGCCAAGAAAAACATTAGTTCAAATAGTGGAGCTAACATCCTAGATCTGCTTCTTTCCCCTGCCCTGCCTCAGCCCACCTCCAAAGCTGGAATATGAAGAGCCTATCACCAATCTCTAAAGGCAAGATTTTATTAAAGTATCTCACAAACAAAAAGTGAAAAACCCCTGTGGATTTCAACAGTAGCTTTGTTTTTAAAATATCTGTTCATTATTAGGTGGCAAAAATGGATTTTTTATTCTTTCATGAGAATAATAGTTTTAATTTAGGTGGTATCTTTGACCATCTTTTTCTCCTTGACATGACCATAGACTGCATAAAAGTAGTAGAGAGTAAAAAGTTTTAGGTTTAAGCCTTCATTCAGCATCCTCCACTCGTTGGAAGTAGGTCTGGGTTTTCTTTCATTTTTTGGGACCATACATAACCTTAAGTGGCTGCTGAGAAGGCAGGGAAGTAAAACATAATCAGCCTAACAAATGAAAGAAAGAAATAGGACCTGCTGTGTAGATTAAACTGTACTGGTGTCCAGAAAGGTGAATAGCCTTTGGAAAGCAGGCTTCAGGCTGAGCAGCCCCAGGCTGAGATGTGTGGAACTGGAGGGAACTTATGGTGCCATAAAGAAAAGGAATAAGCTTGAAAATGATCAATACAAAATCCATGATATAAAAACCATGGTGTTGTAAAAGCAGGGTGGTGAAGGCATCCTTCTGAGGAAAATAAAACAGATTTCAGTGTCACATTTGAGAACACAACCCAGCCAGGAAATACTAATATTCCACAGCCGTTTTATTCTCCACTCTAATTCTTCTTCAGCTGTACTATTTTCTGTCTTGTTAGAGAGCTGTCTATAATGGGATGCTTCTAATTGTCACTTTAGTGGGAATATCTTTATTGTGCATTGTTTTTCCTCTCATTGCTTGGAGAGATTCTCTGTGTGTGAGGTTCAGTGCAGGCTGTTTTGTATTGCAGCTGGGAGTCAGGTGGTGGATTCATTTTCTTGAGCAATAGAGAACTGCTTTGCTTTGCTCCTCGGAGGGATACTGCAGGCTGTGGAGAAAGAGAAAGGCAACCATAGACATAGAGAGAGGAGAAGGAAGAGAAGGTCAGCTTGTAAATGCAGTGTTATTGAATAATATTCTGGGAGCAGTGTAGTTTTAATGTAACAATAATGCTGGTAGAGAAAGACTCAGAAGTTGGTCATTTTAAGATCTTGAAACCCAAAATGCCTTAGGCAGTTCTACTTTAATTTGCTCTGCTGTGTGCATAGATACACACAGATACACAGAGCAGTAATAAACCCAGACTAACCCTTGTTTCAGTGTGTCATTTAATCTAGTTCCTGAGTCAGGGGAACAGAATAAAATCATTTTTGGGCTTCCAAAACAAAGACAGCACAGTTCTGTGTTATCAGCAAAATACTGGTATAAATGACAGCCCCCTTAAGGCTGTTCTTCAGGGCAAAAAGGAAACCCAGAAAATACTCCTTTTCCTTACAGATATAAATCAGTGTACTTTGTCCCTTTTCAGCTGGTTCTAGCTGAGCGGGATGGAGGCTTCCTGGCACTTCTTGGCTTTTGGTGCTCCAGATTTGCCACGCTTGAGAGAAGAGTTCATTCCCTTTCTGGAAAATCTGGCTAAATAATGGCTTGGGGATTTTTATATCCAGCTTTCCAGGCACATCAAATACTTCTCCTAAAGGACAGAAAAATACAAATGTCACCACCTAATACTATAATTCAGAAATATTTTTCTGTATTGATTGGGATCACAGTATCTCAGTGCGATTTCTGGTAGTGATATTACACTTGAGAGACTGAGTTCATCTGCATCTGGTGTTTTTTATCTCTTTGCCTTTAAGTGGTGGTGGTTGTAAATATTGCTCCATTTTTCACTAAAACTTATTTTTCTATCCTAGGGAGTAGGTATAGTGCAAAGCTGAAAATCTGTTTCTTTTCAGAGGTCTTGATCCAAAAGCCCTCTGAATCCACCAGAAAACTTCAATCAGCTCTGTGCTTTGTCCAGACTTGTTAAAAGGTGTTTTTTTCTGTTATTGATTTTATTTTTCTGGCCTTTTCTAGGATTTTGCACTATAGCACTAGTGAGGCTGGACTCCAGTAATACAGTCTGAGTCCAGAGGAGACAACAAACATATTCTAGGGGCTGGAGCACGTCTTCTATGGAGATAGGCTGAGAGAGCTGGGCTTGTTCAGCCTGGAGAAGGCTTCAGGGACACCTTAGAGCAGCTTCCAGTGCCTATAGGGGCCAACAAGAAAACTGGAGAGGGGCTTTTGACAAGGGCCTGTAGGGACTGGACAAGGGGGAATGGCTTTAACCAGACAAAGGGGAGATTGAGATGAGACATTAGGAAGAAATTCTTCCTGTGAGGGTGCTGAGGCCCTGGCACAGGGTGCCCAGAGAAGCTGTGGCTGCCCCATCCCTGGCAGTGTTCAAAGCCAATCTGGACCTGGTCCTAGTGGAAGGTGTCCTTGCCGATTGCACCAGATGAGCTTTAAGTTCCCTTCCAATCCAAACAGTTTTGTGATTCCCCGAATTATCTCTAAATACAAGGAATAAGGAATTATATTTGGCTAGAAATTTAATTCAATACTATATAAATTGCATGAACTTACATGGAAGAAATTATATGTGGTAACATAGCTTGTGAGTATTTTACTGTAAATTGGTATTCCATGAGAATGGTGAGATGAAAATTTGCCATGGATTGGGAAAGATCATAGACCAGTGCAAGGAGAAGGGGGAGATTTATTGAAAACAGCTGGAAAATGCAACCTGCTTTGGACAAATTCAGAAAGTAAAGATTAAAATGTGGAGATAAGAACTTGGAAGGAAGCAGCCAGTCCTTGTGCTGCGTTTTCACGGTTTAGGGGGTCTGTAAAGCTGCTCAGCTGCCAGATTAAGGCTGTTACTGCACTAGTAACTTGGCTATTCCCACTGAGTTGATACACAAAATGAGATGTATTATGAAAAAAACCAATAACAGAAACCTAAACAAAACTAAAAATGCAGACAGTGTTGGACAAAACTCATTTAAAAAGGACATGTGTATGTTGTTCTTCAACAATTTCAAGCAATTTCTCCTGATCATACAGTAGCAATGCAAATGCAACAGGCAAATGAATGTTAACTGACTAAAATGATTTGTCTTGTCCTTCTGTAGTCAGACACTGGGATAGTAATAGGCAAGTTTTCAAAGTTGGTGTGTATCTATAGCATATTGTCAAAGGTGTCTAGTTGTCTTCATTTCTGAATGGAAGTCCTAATCTGTTCAGATACATCAGAAAACCCAAAACTTTACAGAGGATCCAGAGAATTAAAGAGCTGCTATGTGTATGCAGAGTGAGAAACCACTGTATCAGAAATAAACAACTTAGGAGGTGAGGGGGAAAGAGTCATGCCTTCAGGTGAAAATCGGTCTTTTCCTCTTCTTCTCCATGCTTCTATACCCATTAAGGCAAAGAAGTAACAATACAAATTAAGTAGTGTGATGTTGGATATGACTTGAAATTACTTCAAGTAATACATTGTTTTAGAGAGGCTCCTACTGCGGTCAGGATGGTTTGCACTTCTGGGTGTTTGTTCAGTGTCCCTTCTGGCAGGTTGCATGTGAGCCATGACCGCAGTCAAGGGTGGACTTGGTACTGATCTCTGACGACAGGGCTACATTTTCATGTTGTTAAATGTATGACCAGGTTAGAGGTCTTAGACTTACTTCAGAAAACAGAGTTGTTTTGTTGGTTTGGTTTTTTTTTTCATACTTAAAATAATTTTAATATAAACTAGATACATCACCATTATTGATCGTGTAAGGCTGTCAGAATTGGAATTTATTTTTGGGATACACAGAGTTCAACTAATTTTAGAACACAAAGCTTTATTATGATGTAGATTTAATAAGCCTAAAATACTAACCTGAGTTAACAACCCAGAGACTAATGCATATATAGCTTGCAAAGACTCATAAACATTTTAGCTAATTAATTAGGAGGTTCTCCCCTCCAACCTTATTAACAATAAAATATTTTAAATATACTCCAAAAAATGATTGCAGGGTTTCTCCTGCTAATCCTTATGGCTGTTGTCACACTGCAACCATTAAAGTAATGGCATTTTAATGGTAATATATATGTATGCACATAGTAGTCAGATGCTTCATTGTACAAGCACAGTTATACATGTCTTTTGGTACAGAGATAAAAATTACTAAAGCGATATTTTCCAGCTGTTACACTATAGCAATAACTGGGAAACTGAATGTTTTCCCAAAAAACAAAAGTCAGCTATATCCCCAAAGTACAGGTGGTTGTATGTGAGGTGGAAATATATCTGTTAACACAGAAGTGTTGCTGCAGTGGTGGTGTTACCTACAGACAGCAGCATGATACCTGCCTATTTCTAGTAGCTCCTGGTGGCTGGTTTAATGGCAGCACTTCTGTGGTTCTTGAAGATGATACCTTTAAATCAACTAAGAACAACAGGAACCAGCCCTGGAGATGCCTTGCTGGCTGGGGTAACTAGCTTAGAGTAGAAGCCTAACTTCTGGGTAGCCATATTTAAATCTAACCCCTTCCTTGGGAAATCAGCAAGGATGTAGTAGTAGTATCAATTAGGTTGGCAAAGACCTACAAGATCACCAAGTCCAACTGTTCCCCCAGGACTACTAAATCCACCGCTAAACCTTGATCTCAAAGTTTTGGAGTATCCTAGGAGCTACCCTTTCCAGTGGATAGAGAGGTTTTGCCTTTTAAATTTTATTTACTCTCTGTCTTTGGACTTTATTACTTAACATAACTGATTCATTGAACTATCCAGTTTGATTTGTCCTCAGGATGGAAAAGCTTTTCCTTAAATGCACTTGCTGTTTATGCCAATTGCCTCTCATCCTCCTACTATGTATCACTGCAAAGAACCTGGTTCTGTGTCTTCCATAACCTTGTCGTAGGTACTATCATGCTCCAATTTGGTCTCCCTACCAAAACCACCTCTTCTCTATGCTGAACAAGCCCTGCTCCCTCAGCTCTCCTTGCAGAGCAAGCACTCCAGGCACCAATCATCACAGCAGCCCTCCACTGAACTTCTTCCCATTTCCTGGTGCCTGACTTGTATTGGAGGTCCCAGAATTGGATGCTGTGTTCTAAATGTGGTGTAGCAAGTGCTGAGAATCGCTGCCCTGGGTGTACCAGATGTGCTGCTGGTAATGCAGCTCAGGATGTTCTTGGCCTTCACTGCTGCCAGGGCTCCTTGCTGACCAACATCCAGTTTGGTGTCTTCCAAGACCAAAT
>JBCJKH010033069.1:0-42989 GCA_039877255.1 Loriculus beryllinus
CACCATCCCCCATCTTCACCGAGCACTGCTCTTTGCCCAAGGACAACCCACTGCCCACCACCAACAAGCTCCCTCAGTTCCTTCCCTCTTTTGGGTTGTTTGGAGACCCTAAAAAAGGTCTCTTCACCATTACATAACCAGCCTGCTTTCTTCTGCCTCTTTATTGGTTCAGTACCCCAAGACTCTGCTGTTACACTGCAGGACGTTCCAGCTCTGCTCCGTGTTTCACTAATCCTAGGATTTCACTTGTTGCACCCTCTTACTTACATATACAGGCACAAACATACATTTGTCTGCAGAGCTCTGGCAAAGAATCCTTGGCTGTGAAGGGAGTTACTCTGCAGAGGAGCTGAAGGCCTCTTTCCATACCCACATCCCCAAGATGCTATTTTATCACACTGACCTTTCCATATTCATCATCTGCTTGAAGCGGAAAGCCTGCATTAAATCATGATCCTACATTTCAGCATTAAACCACCAGTGGACTGCTTCCTTGCACCTCACATGTGGACCTTGGTAAGCACTACACAATTTGAAATAGAGTCAATATTTGCAATTTTCTAGTCCTCTTTGAGGAAGACTTCTGCTTGCTCAGGGTCAGGGTGACTCAGGCTGCACTTAAACTAGATTCCTGCCCTACTGTAATCTCTAATTAACCTCTTGTTTCATTTTAACCAAACATGTAAAAACACTGGTGTATAGACACTACCCAGACGTTTGCTCAACAGTGTAAGTGCTGGTGGTTCCCTACATCCTGAATCCTGAAACAGTCCTTGGGTAGGTTTGAACTAATATCTGCAATGCATTCACTGACCCAAAGCTAAGTATTAGCTGTTTACATTCCTCCTCCTCTTTAACAGCAGTTAATTTACACATACCAACAAAGAACAAGGCAAAGCAGGGATAAAAACAGGGAACACCAAAGAGTGTTGGTGTTCTTCTCTACAAAGTGAAGGACATAACAATGAGATGGATGCCCTGTCCCTGGCAGTGTTTAAGGCCAGGTCGGACAGGACTTGGAGCAACTTGGTCTACCAGAAGATGTCCCTGCCCCTGTCAGGGGGTTGGAACTAGATGAACTTTAAGGTCCCTTCCAATTCCAAGAATTCTATGAGCAAGGCAAACTCAGGACAAGAGTCTTTCAGGACAAACTCAACCCAGGAGTACCCGAGACCTCAGGCACATTGCACTGGACATTGCACATTGCACCCATGAGTTGCAGCAGCCAAATGGAACGCCCTTGTGTTCAGTTGTAGAAGAGTATGCCTCCAGGGCTCTACACAGATACCTTCTGAAAAATGGGTTCCCTTCTAATCAGCAGGAAAGAGAGAGTTCAAGGATTAAACCACAACCCTGCAACTCAGAAGGAGCAGGGAGAGAAAGCAGTTGGGTTCAGCACCCTTACCTGCCAAACCCTTGGCCTCCCCACTTCTTGTCTGTGCAGCATTCTCCCTTTTCTATAGGGAGCAGGCAGATGAATGCCTTAGAGACTACAAAGAGCTTTTTTGCTTGTGGCATGAGCAGGGACCACCTACGTATCTTGGATGGTTCTCTGGAAAGCCGTGACGCGGGCTGGAGCAGCATGCCTGCCCCTCTGTTCCCGCGCTTCTCGCTACCACCCCCTGTGCTTGCCACCCTCGCCAGCTGCCACCACCAAACGTGGCACTGCCTTTGCCAAGAACAAGGAGCAGAGATGCCCAAGCAGTGCCAGTGCCTCAGCCCTGCTTGGCTCTCTGAGCCTTTCCCCTTGATTTACGTAGCTCCGCAATGTTATTTATCAACTGCTCCATAATTAATCAGACGCAGAGCTTGGCAGCACTAAATGAGCAGCCTGTCTCCAGTGCTCCCCACCACCACCAGCCCCTTTCCCCTCCCAGCTCCCATGCTTTATCGCACGCCACAACACTAGAGCCTGCATTCAGTCACTCCTCATAATAGCAACCAGGGGGGCTTTTCAAATGATCTCATCTCACCAGGAGAGCAGACACTCATCCTGCCAGACTGGCAGGGAGAGAAGAATTAGCATCCAGGTAAATGCCAGCTTCCTGACAGTTATCCCACCAGCCACCTGGCTAAAGAGCTGCAGCCGCTTCGCGATTAAATATCTTGTTGTTCCTTGTTTCCCGACCTGCCCTTGCCACTATGGCCTGTAATCTCTCCCGTTTCCATTGAGTTGCTATCTCTCCCTTTCTCCTCTTGTGTTTCACCCCAGCACTCTCCCTTATACACTCTGCTTCTGCCTTTTTCTCATGTTGCCTTTATTTGCTCATCTACTCTTGCTGCTGCTCCCTTGCTCCCCCAGTCCCCTCTCACATAAGCCCCAGATCAAGGACATCGTATGCAAGTAAAATTGCACTGTGTTTTCATGAGCAAAGACAGAAGAGGAATCTGGACTCCGAAAGTCCTTCACAGCTCAAACCTATCAGATATAAAGACCACAGATCTTAATCCACTAATGAATTTTGGCTGCGAGTCAGATTAAAAAGCAAGGCTTGGGAGACATGGGGTATGTTCCTAGATATGGAAGGCATGGACTGATGTGCTATTAGCAAGACATGCTGCACCTCAGTTTGCCTGTCATTAAAAGGCAGATCACAGAGATGTTAACTGACCCAAACTGATACAGTGTCCATGTTTGTAAAAGCACTCACATGCTCAAGGTTAAAGTGGAAGTCTTTAGGGGTTGGGTAGAGATCTAAAAATCCCTTTTTTCTCAGTATTGAGGTTAGTACTGAACACCTGACTTTTCCAAATCAACCTGTGGGAACAAGGTAGGGACCATACCATTTGGAAAACTTGATTTCATCCCTCTAGCTTTATTCCTGCTTTTTCATGCTAAGGTTCCCTTCCATTGGAGCCATGCCTTACAAAAGCTTTTGCAAGAGGGATTCTGTGCTGCCTTCACAAACGGCATGGACACTGAGCAAGACTCTCCACTGGCAGAGGCATCACCTCTGAGCTTTGACTTGAGCAGCACATCTTGGCTTGCCACATCCTCTTACCACAAAAGCATAGGAAATATGGGTGTTTTCTTGTACCTCAGCTGAGCTCCTCAAACTCCGTAACTCTCCAGCCAGCAGCATGCTGCCTAGCTAGCATATAATGAACACTGAACCCTACTAAAATAAACCACTGTTTATGATTAAGTTGAGGTAAGGCCTTCAGATAAACAGGGCTAAGGAAGAGAATATAAGCTTTTTCCTACTGCAAAATAACAACATAAAACTGTCAGCTTCTGCCAACCTGACATCCTTTACAAGAACTCTTATGAGAAAGAGGCCTGAACAAGGGACTTTAAAATACTGGACCAGTTAATAGTAGCCCCTTCTGTTGTCCTACTACACACAGGTAAAACAGAGCTCATGTTAGTGAGGTTTACCTAAATACTGAGCACAAAGAACCAGAGGTATGGTAAGAATGTTGTTGGATTCACTTGCCTGTGCTTTTCATGCTAGAATGTATTGGTTTTATGCTGCTTTAAGAGTGGAGATGGGAAGCAAAAATAAGAGAAAAAAACTTGGAAAAGATCTAGTGTAAAACATAATTTATATATTTCAAGGTAGGTGGAGGAGTATAATGGGTAAAACGAGACTGGAAGTAGAGGAAAAAGGAAGAAGGCAGGCAAGCTGTAGAAAATAGAGCTGGTAGGAAATGAGGCAGAAAGATGCAGAAAGCACTGTTCAGAAAGCTTTGATTTTAGCTCTACTATGCAGATGCTCAGCAGAACTTTTTCTCCCAGGTTTCGTTTTTCATGGATTTCTAGCTAACAATCCTGTACTTTCCCCTTGGCTGAGGGCATGAAGCACATGTAAAATGACAGCACTGAACCTTCTTGGAGCCCTTTCTCTGTAGGACTTTTGTTCTCTCAGGGGACTCTTAGAAAAGGTGCACAACCAGCAGTTCAAAAGCCATTTCAGAAATATAGTTGGGCTTAAAAGTCTCAGGTGGAGGGAACATCATCCAAAAAGAGAACTAATTATTTGGTGGATTAAGGCCACTGGCTGGGTCTGCAGAGTTAGCAGATGGGCAAAAATGTGGTGGAGTCCTTATTCAGGATGGATGGCATGGTGTGAACATCTGTCTGCTGCAAGCAGGAATATGTTCCAGGTCCACTTGGTCTCAAAAGCAGGAGTACAACCTCCTGCTTGGACACAGCTCACAGAAACCAAAACTGCATTGAGGGTATTTTTCATGTGATAAGATCAAAGGGCTGGAACTTGGCTTTGCGTAAGGGGTTTGGATGAGCCTCACAGCGTTGAAAAGAGAGCAGCTTAGATAGAGCTTTAGAAGTCATTGCTATAAAAACCTTACTTTACAAAACCTTTTGCCACTAGGTTATGAGTTTGAATCCCATGCATTCTGGTGCCACATTAAAATCATTACCATTGCCATCTGACCACTCTGCGGTGGTCTCTGCATGAAGTTTTGTGGCCTTTACCCAAATCCCAGTGAGCAAATTTAAATCACTAGTAGCGCTGAATGTAAGGGTAGCTGATCCAGTTCTACCAGAGTGAAGTTACAGTAAATAGATACAAATGGAGATCTATGCTATAAGAAGGAACTAGGGTAGATCCATCCAGAGAAAGAAAACAAAGTTCTTAGCAAGGTGATGTTTCAACCTATGCAAATATTAGGACTAAATGAAACAGCCCTAGATGCACATTCTCTCTCTTAGTTGAAGTCTGCCATATCAACAAGGAAAATACATTATATTCCATCATAGCTCAGCAATGGAGCTTCAAGTATTCCCAGGAGAGCCATCCTGCAGTTGGCACATGACAAATACACAAGAGTTTGTAAGGACATGAGACAGAGTATTGGTGAAAGAGTCACACTTATTTTAGCAGCAGGCACACAGGCTAATAGAATTTCTCCTTCCCATGTATGGTTGTTGCTACACAAAGATAGAGCCACTGGTACATTCCTTGATGTAGACAGGGCCCAGGTCCTTGAAAAACCCTATACAAGAGCTGCAGCAGTGTTTGACTAGAAAGTCAGGAGAAAACTACTGGAAATCAGATTTCTCTCCCCCTCTTCCCACATAAACACAGAGCTTCTGATAGCAGCCAGTGCAAGGCACCACCAACTTTGCTCTGATGCTATGCAAAGATCACTGCTGCATTGACTAGAGAGGCATCCAGATCAGCTGTAAATGGGCTAGCTCAAATACTGGAAGCAGTCTAAGCCAATCAGCATGGTGCTTAGGTTGGGGCAGTTTACCCTGCTGAAACACAGCACCAGAAAACCACAATATGCCCACAAGGTTCTGAACTCCCATCGATCTTCAAATTAGTGAATAAGGAGTATCCATTTTGCAGAGGAAAAGGATGTGGAGCAAGGAGGGACTGTGGGAGACCTACCCAAGTAGCTGCCTGTGTCCCATTAGCAGTGCTCCCATCACCTTGCTGTCCTCATCCTTGCAACACATCTCCTTCCTTCACAACTCTGCAATGGCTATTTCCCCAGTGGGCCCAGACACATCACAACATTTTAGCAGCGCAAAGAACAAGGCAGAGGAGGACTGTCTGAAAATGACAAACAGAATTAGCCTGGCGTTACGCAGGGCAGCAGCCAGAGCCAGCACTGCTATTTACAAGTGATGAGGCTTGCAAAAAGCAAACATCTCCCCATGGCCCAAGGGGGCTGAACTCTAAGTAATGTGTCGTGTGGCACTGAAGGAAGATTATTAATCTCCCATCACACCACCTGTCTTCACTACTCTTTTCCTTTATCCAACATCTTTCTCTCCATCCTTCCAGTTACAGACACCATTTACAGAAAGAGGGAGTGAAGTTTATCGCTGCCACCTATTGGCAGGAAGAACAGGAGGACGCGGCAATGCTATGCCACAGAGCCTCACCACTTCTGCATGCTATGGCTCCATGTAAAACTGTAGACTCTTTAATGTTTAGTGTGTAAACATCCCGTCCTGGGTGGATCTATAAAGTACTTATGAGCAAAGCTGCATTAGCAATAGTACCACATACAACCAGTCCCCTTGTTAACAGTTTTGGTGGTGGTGGCTTGGTTGGGTTTTTTCCTTTCTTTTTCACTTGTAGGACCTAAGACCAGTGTTGCCTTTGCCATGTGGATACAGCAACTCATGCGGAGTAAGCTAAAGGATTTTTGATATCACACGGCATCTTGTGTTTTGGCCATACCCTGCAAATCCTTATAATCAGAGCAGAGCTCTCCCCGTCAGTACTGGAAGCAAATCTTATAGGGCATTCTGGGGGCCTCTGTAGTGAACTAAATTTGGGATATCTGGCACAGTTCTGTATTAAGGTCAACTTTACTTAGTTCTAGCCATCCAAGCAAAAGGTCTGTTTTCCTGCTGTGTTCTGTAACACACATACAAGCACAATGCAGAAAGCGTTTTACGTTTTTAAGTAAAACTACCTCTTGCTTTGAAGCTCAAAAGGTCACGTTTGAGGTGGGGTTTGACACCAGCACTGCATAGAGAAAAGGCAGGAGGAGTGCTGCTGGGAACACCAACAGAGCTCTGAACTGAAACACCACAAGGGTAGGTGAGGGGGACCACTAGCAGAATTGCCTAGATGGGCAAAGCCGTTTGCACATCCTTTACACAGACCATACCTGGGTGCAGTCACTGGTGCAAGTCCCCGCTTTAATCAAAATCAAAGCTCTGCTCTAATAAAGCAGCAGAAGCAAAAGCCATCCCTTGTTCTTTAAAGCTGACCTTTCGCTTTCCCCGGCACAGTTAGATCCTTTACAAGATTTGGTACCTTCAAGAAGAAATTCTTAAAAACATTTTTACAAACACGTTCTGCATGACCGCTTCCACTAATCGCACTGACAAGGGGCGATCAATGCCTTTAAAGGAGATTTGTGGAAACCACAAAGAGTCAAATGCTGCCACTATGGAGATAAATGCCCCTTCAGTTCCTCAGCTTGCTGCTCACCACAACACACCTCCTCAGGGAAAGGTTTCACTCCAGACCCAGCTTATTATTAAGATGGGGCAGAAGTTCAGGACTGACTTGCAAGGAACCACTTCCCACCTGGCTTTACTTTTCAACAGAGAGTGCTACACTTAAAGCAATACTCCAGCATCCTCTTATACTACACTGGATTATGAATTCAACATCGATCCAGAAAGAGCACATATGCCATTTCCTACAGCACGTTGGCTTTTGAAGATATCCCATTCTCTCTGTTGACCGGGCTGAAGACTGCTTAAGATAGCAAGATGAAACAAAATCTTACCTCCAACAAATGGCAAAGGGATCTGGAGAAATGTTCCCATTCTTTGTTCTTTACCCATCATCAGGATTTCATTACATTCTCCCTGCTACATATGAAATGTTTTTACCTCTCTGTTTGTGAATCAATCTGGACAGAGGCTCCTATGCTGAAAGCAGGTAACAAATCGAACTCTTCAGGGTGAAATGCATTATCCTGTTTCCCCATATATTAAAGGCCAGAATTCTATAAAGTAGTACCAGATGTTTTAATTAGCACAAAGCATCAGCATATTCCCACACAGCATGTTCCAGAAGGGATAGTGAAGCAACAAAGTAAAGAAAATCTCAACATGGAACAAATGCATGTTTCATTATACATCTTTGACTGCTTCCCCTGCATTCTGCCCATGAACCTGCCTTGCCTAGGACTCGTTCCAAAATATTAATTCAAGTAGATTTTGTTTTGTTCTTTACTGTTTCCTGGAAACCTCTATAAATATATTCCACTGGTTTCTCTATTTCCCCTACTCAATCAATCTTTGTCCCAGCCCAAATCTATTTCACTCCATTTGAAGGAACTAAGTCTGCCTTCTGATCTAACAGACACTCCATTAGAGATGCAGTCTCTGCACATTTTGCAGTCTGTTTGAACTGATGGACACAGCAAGGAAAAAAAATTATACTCCAACTAAAACCTTCATGAAATCATATTTCTTACATGGGCCACATCAAAACCACAGAGGGATGATGCAATATGATAGAGAGGCAGCTCCATTGCTTCTTAGCTGGTAGAGATCTTAATACACAATTTTGCAGAAGACCTATGTGCACAGGCGCACATATAACACAGCAGGGGTTTCAGAGAACATCATACAAAACAAGAACAGTATGGGCTATTTTTTATCAAGATGATACTACTAAGACCCTACTTAGGTGTTATATGTTAGAAAACAGAAATAGTGACCGTTACCTCACGAAAGACCTTATACCTTTACTCCAATGTTTCTCATTTTGCCCTCAGCATGAGGGCAAAAACCAGCCACATGCTAGTCTCTGCAGAAGTAGAGATAGGCACTGAAATCCCATCGATAGATACTGGACTGCTTTCTGTTCTAGCCCATCATGATGCCACGCTTGGGGATAGTATTCACATTGTCCAACACTTAGCACAAGAGGGAAATCTGTTTGAAGACTTTACTGAAGGTTGTCAAGTCCTGTGGGGATGGCGCTCTCTCACACCAAGATTATATTGGTTCTTCCATCATCTACAGAGTTCTGACCATGTTGCTCTCTTTCTTATAAAACCTTCAGAGTTGAGCAGGCAGTTTTGAAAAGATTTGGCTAGCAAAAAGGGGAAGATACAGCAAAATAATACCACCAAAAGTATACCTCCACTGGAAGAAATACACTTCCAAGAATTCATCCTCTTGAATGATAAAAGAATCAGTGATAAGAGTAGTAAGAAAACAAAAGCTAATACAACTGAAACATTTACCACTTCAAAATATTCTAGTAAAAGTGGAAAATTAAGAACAAAGAAAACACACAAACTCTGGTTAGAAAACCCCATTCATTTTCTGAAGTTTAGAGTGAAATCCAATGGTCAATTATGTTCTTGCAAATCCAGTAGCTTTGCACTGCTGCATCTTTCCAGGAACGCAGTGAGCTGGGACAATCTGCATGCTTGCTCCTCTCCTGACTCTCCTCTTGGCCCTTGTTCATTCCTCCCTCCATCTGCTTCAGTGACATATTTCTGATTTCTACTGTCCTTTGGAGTTATCAGGAGTAAGACACAAGATTGATTTTCCAGGTCAAACCGTTCCTCATCAATTATAGTAACAAAACCAGCGACATGTTTTCAAGCCAGTTAGTCTCTTTTCCCCCTCTCTCACACGTACACATATCCTTCTACTTCCAAGGAAAAAAGGAGCTGAAACAGGTCATTTGTTATACGCTCTTTAAAGACAACCATGGTCACATTTCTCCAATTTAATAACTCCTACAGAAGGGGGCATCTCCTGATGAGAAACAAACCCAGGTATTGATACAAAGAGAAGATTACAGATACAAAATCTAAATCTACTCATTTCTGGCAACTCATATTTATTGAATTTCAGGTTTTTGTTTAATTTCAAAAGGAAGGATTGGGTGGGAGCAGGGAAAGAATAGCAAGTTGAGATGATGAAAACTTTGTAATCAGAAAGCAAACAACACAGGGATTGACTTCCAAATGGTTATGAGAAAATAGCTGAAAGATGGGATTCAATAGAAATAGAGAGAGAACAAGAAAGAGAAGACTGCACTGATTCCTGACTTCTTTTACCTTTCTTGCCTTAGCTGCTTATGGCACAGCTTTTTCCCTCAGCAATTCCCAGTAGTTCCAGCCATCTCCATGCGATGGTTTTCCACCAGTAGTCTCCATGCTGTTCAGCAGAGGAGTCACTACTCCTCTCCTTCAGACAGGGATGCACAAGTTCATGAATTGCTGCCAGCAGCACTGATGGCTTGTTTTTGCTCAGGGCTAGCAGGGTGCCCCTCACTCTAATCACAGGGTTCACAGGGAACCCTCAGCTGATTATGGCCCTGGGGGACCAAAAGGTGGGCCCATCCTGTCTGTCCCTCCTGCCAAGAGACACATCCATCTCTGGGGGAAGGGGTATCCTCTTACCTTTTCAAAAGACTGACGATGACTTGCAGTAACGTTGAGCTGTTGCATCTCTGACGTTCTCTGTGCTGCAGCACAGTAATATTATGTTCTATTTTTGTGCTATCAGCTTCTAGAAGAAACACCTTCAAAAGCACCTTTTTCTGGGTCAAGCCAGCTTCTACCTTCTCCCTGGACACAAGGCAAACCCACCACCCAATTGTATTTCGGCCAAGACCCCCTGCAAATCCCTGGAAATGCTGGTGCTATCACAAGTGAAGCATTGTAACATCCCAGTGCAATTGCAGCAGAGCAGAGACCTTAGACCTTCAGCCTTAAGAAGGCTGTTAAAGATGATGATAAATGCTTGGTTTAAAATGTAGTTCATACAGGATCCAGATGCTCTTCTGAGAAGGCAGTAAGGAGAAGGCAGTACTGTTTCACAGACCAACTCCCTTCTGAAATAACAAAGGCCAGCAGGGAGCCAAGATCAAAACCATGCCAAGCAGTGATAAGCTACAGAAGTACTTTGGACAGCACATCTCCCTTGACTGTCCAGAGAAGTGGGAAAGAGGCAACACAAGAAACAAGCATTAAATCTCACCTTTCTCCGCAATCACCACCACCCAGCCACCAACTGGTGACATGGGCTGCCCATAGCAGGCTGCCTATCATCATCATGACTACCAAACCATTCTCTTCCTCAACATTTTTGCTCTAGACCTTTTATCCTTTCTAGGAATTGTGCATTTCTACCTCTAGCTCTACAGACTAAACTCTTACTATGGGCTGCCTCATCCCATAGTGCCTCTGAGTTCTACAGTACAAATACCTGCTTAGCTGGCATATGTACTTTCCATGACAATCAAGCACGTGAATTTCAGGGATCCTTAACAGGCAATAGTGGCGCTCAAATAAGCTTTGGCTGTTCTTACAGGCATCAAATTAGCATGCTATTGAATACATGCCAAAAGTGGAGGAGATCCATGAGGCTCCATATTCTCTCTAAATAGAGAAACTTGTGATAAAACCACAGTCTGGAAGAGCAAAACCCCTAAGAACTAAATAAGTCCTGACTCCAGACTTTCTATGAATTTTATGTCTTTTTTTTCCTTTCATTTCATCCTTTCATTTAATAATAAAAATATTAATAAGTGGAATGTTCTGTAGTAACTTTGAAAAAAGTAATTTAATAAAAAAAATCAAAGTGCCTCGAGTTAATTTAATTCAATCCTCAGCTCATGCTGCTGCCAAATTGCACATTTCAAAACTGCATAGGCAAAGAACTTTAGGTGCCTTCTGAGAAAGCCTGAAGTGAAAGAAAAGGCAGAGGGGGGAAAAAAAAAAAGACCCATGAAAGCAAATGAAGGCAAAAAACCTTGCTGGGTGTTGGAGGGAAAAGAGAAGGAAGAGGAAGTTTAAATTAACGTGCAAGTGATTTAGCGTTTAAGAACAATAGTTAAGCAGAAGTGTTGCTGGCATTTATTTCATTATTTAACACTCTTTGAAGGGAAGAGAGAGTAGGTCAGGTCAGTCAAGATGAGGAAAGCTCATCAGTAGAGAATAACTAGCTTGCAAAATGAAAGTACAGCACAGCGGTAGAGTCCTGAGGGCCAGGACTTTAAGCGGAAGGAATCAAGGCACTCTGGATGAAATTCTTCCCTGAGATGTATTATTCAGCAAGAGTCTGTAGATTTAAGTGGGAGCTCTGCAGATATGCTTCCTGAGACATGATCCATCCTGGAGATAGCGAACACACCTTATGGGACTGATCTAGTCCCACTGAAGCAAAACCAATGTGAAAGCAGGACTGATTACAGTTGTGAGCTGGCATCTGAGATACGTATGGTGAAGTTAGCAACTGGGAGGTTTTAACATAGTTCAGCGCCCAAGTTCCTTTTTTTGCATCTAGCTGCCTCTTAGCATGTAGAACACAAGGTCACAGTTACCACATTCACCCACAGAAGCTTTGATGTGTCTCATGCAGCCTGCTTAGCAAAGGATGGGAGGGGGAGGTTGGCTGGTTTTAAAGCCTCTTGAACTATTTTCATGTTTAACTCTCTTTTTAGCAAGTGTTCCAGATATGAAGCATCACAAAAAAAAAAAAAAAAACCCAAACAGAACCAAAAACCAAAAAACCCAAAATCAAAAACTCTAAAAAACCCACCAACAACCAAAGAACTGCATTGTCTTAATCTCTCAAGAGAAAGAAAAAAATTAACAATTTATCATTTCAGGAAATGATAAATGTTGGAAATCAAAGAACAGACTCAGTTTTGAATAGCATTTATGTTCTTTTCCTCTGATATTGCCTTTAAATGTTGATATATCACGTCTCTGAGGAAGAGGTGGTATTCCAGTCGTTGGGAGAGATTATTAGATAAAGGTTGCAATTGTGTGTGTCCCCCCTCCTTGAAAAGGGTCTGATTGTTAAAACAGTCTCTGAAGAAGCTGTTTCAAGCTTTTCCGCTATGCTAGACTTCATCCTTGGTGATTAGCAGCCTCTTTGCTTTGAAGATTTAGTGCAAGCAAACTATACTTCTGTGACCTTTCATTTATGTTCTGAACTCTCCGAAAATTCTTGCTTGGCACAAAAGAAGGCATGCACATGCCAGCCTGACAAAAGGAAAAGAGCTTTCAGAAACGGAAAGATATAAATCAGGAAGCAGTTCCTCATCCTTGCCTATTTAGATATTCACTTTTCCTTTCTCTAGCTCAGAGAATCTAAGTTATTTTTATAAGCTGCCATTCAGAGATTGCCTTTGCAGTCAAGGCTTTGGCTTAAAAAGACAGAAGTCTGTTGTCAGTTTGTGGTTCTGATTTAGACTTGCTGTACAGCCTGTCAAGTAATCAGCAACAAGAGTAATCAGCCCTAACAGCATCAGAAGACAGAATTTAAATCTCAGTGAGTCACTGACAGACTGCTAATCTGAACTGGGCTCTCTTTATAGGTACAGATTCATTTTCTCCTAGCACAGACAGTTGGAACGGGCCAGTTGGATTGTCTTCTGATGATGCTTTTTTTATCTCCACAAGCCATACAGGGACTCCAAGGTGACATGGTCCTACTTAGCACTGGGCTTTTGAAAAGAAGTCTTTTGGTGAAAGACTCCTACTTAAAATCCCTCTATTTTCCATCTGTAAATCTTAATCGTGATAGTCCTTTTCTATTCTTTGTTTGCCTCTTCTTTTCAAACAGGAGATTTCTGGCGAAAAATGATCTGTGTTTTATCAGCCAATTCGTTGTGCCTGCCCTGGATGAAGGGTGGAGGGGAGTCACAGATTCAGGCAGGGCTCTTGCTTCTCAAAAAATACAAATAATACACTGTGGCCATAGACTTTAACAGAAATCACATTCTGAAACATGATGCACCTCAAAGGTACTTGCAGGATTGCTAAAGGGTCCCAGGAAAGATGGGAGTGCTCCAGAAAACATTTGTGGTGGCTGAGAAGAACCCTGCATACCGAACCTTTGGAAACCTTAAAAGTTCATCTGTAAAACTTCAGTTCCTTTGATTTACTGAGGTCAGAAACTTGACCTCACAGCAATTACATTATGGGAAAGTGGTTGCTAAAATTAGATTCTTAATTTCTCATATGCAATTGCTTTAAAAGGTGGGAATGAATTAGATGGATAGAACGAGTTTACTTCTTGCTACAGGTAACCCACGTCTAGATTTCTGAAAATACACTGCCACCTCTGATGGATAAGCAAAGTTATTCTGTAATTATCTTCCTTTAGGCAGAGCTTTGTTCATGGCAAAATATTTACAAATAATCACTCTGTTTTACTAAGGTCTCACTTGTATGCCATGTCATATATTGAATCTCATATGCCATGTCATATATTGAATCCCTTCGAGGTGGTTTTGTACAGTCAGTTGACGATTTCTCCCATGAAACTGTGTAAGTCTTGTTTCCAGTCTTCAGTGTTGGAATGATATTAATTTTTCACAAGTTATTGTCAAAATGGTTTTCTTTTCTTTCCTCTCCAGTTTTCTAACTGGTTTCTAATTAGTTCACAATAGTTCCAGGTTTCTAAATAGCTCACAACTGCCTGGTGATGTGCCTGTTCCTATCTAGCTTTTCCTTTACAGAGAACCAGCAGAATACTACAGTTAATGAGTTTTCTTTGACACTATTCATAAAAAGATAAATCAAATAAATTCATTCCATCTGACTTTCTCTCATCTTAACTTCAATAACTGGTGTAAGGCTAACTCAGAGTATTTCTAAACAATGAAGAGAGGAAGTTACTGAGGTTCACACACATCTGCTGTTTGTCTCCATTATACAACTGGGTTTAACTGGTCTGGACCAGCTCTGGTAGAACTAGTGCTGGAGAACAAGCTGTGTGGTTGGTTAGTGTGGTTTGATAGATAATATGACCTTCTCTCAATTAGAAGATGTTGTCCTTTCTCTCCTAAAACTTCACTCTCACAAAACAATGCTATGGAATGATACCTCTGATCCAGGAGGAAATCCTTGTGTTGCAACTGCTGCAGAAACAGTCATTTTGACAAAAGAAATAGCTCTGGGAAAAAAGCATTTCATCTGGAAAGGTGAAAAGAAAGACTTTTGAAACAGCAGAAAAGAAACCCAAAAGATTGAACTAGGAGAAAGAGAGGATGGGGAAAAAATTAACACTGATGTTCAGGAAGGGTGTGATGTGGAAAGGAAGCGAACTGTGAGAATGTGAGGGAGAGCAGGACATGAAAATGACTGTGCAAATACCTGGAAGACTTCTCAGAGGGAAGGCATAGAAAACAAAAATACCAGTGAATAAAGGGGATTAAACCACATGTTCTGAGGTAATTTGAGATCACAGTTTCATGTAACATGATGAAAGCTTTTATTTATAACGACGCACTCTGCCATCACTTAAATAAGCCTGAGCTCATTCTGCTGATGTCATTAGCTTTTCATGTAACCGTTTTCAAATCAGAAAATGTCAGAAAAGTCAGATGACTCCCCTGGAATTCATGGGATACGCAGCCATGTAAACTGAATTTAGCAAAGCTGAGTCAGTGCCACTGGTAATCATTTTCTGTGTGGCTACTATGGATTAGTACAAAGACATGAGGCTTGTTCAGAGTAAGTATTCAAACCTTTCTTTTTATAAAAGTGTAAAATAAAAAGTATAAAAATATTAAAAAAATAAGCCCAACTGACAATTTTTATTGATTATGTTACTAAAGCAGTAGAATATACACTTACTATTATTTATAAATCAGTTATCACTCAGCTACATGCATGCAGTCATATTTTAAGATGTAAGCTACTTTTTTCTTCACATTTGTAAAAAATACTACTCACAAAAGAGTTTCATGTGTGCTTTTCCCATGTTTTATTTCTGGGATCACTAATGCCCTGAGGGTTGCTATGCTCAATTTGTCTTTCTTGCTGGAGGTTACTGCAGGTCCTAGGGACCATCTCTCTGAAGTGGGAACAAAGGCAATACTTGAGCATATCCTTTCTAATTGAAGCAAAGCAGTGGGAAAGAAAATTCCAGACTCTGGGACTGGGGTGAGAGGCTGGAGTGTAGGAAGAGTGTAAACTTCTTTTCATACTTTTTGATATACCGAAAAGAGATAAATAAAGGGCAGCTATTGTCCAACAGATGTACTCTGAGCTAAGCCTTTATCAATCCAATCATCACTGCATTAATGAAGTGGGATAAAGAGTTTGCCCTGCAAAAACTGATGTAAGTCTTACCCTTTTCCCAGCTCCCTAATAATTTCCTTCCTTGATTTTCTTTTATTGCACCATTGCTATTATTAGATGCCAAAAGTTCTGAGGATTTGGCAGACTGCTGCTATCATTTGGCACCCCCCTTTGGTGCGCAGTAGATATGTTGTGGGTTTGCATTGTGTATGTCCTTTCTGCAAGGTTGAATCAGAGGACTCTTTTTTTTATCCCATACAATGCTGATACATTGCCACTAAACTGCAGCTGGAGCTGTAAAGAACACCGTAGGCTTGAGGGCCAGGCCTCAGAGCAGCTTTATTGGACAACAAGGCTAAATTTGAAAAGGAAAGGAAGGAAAAAGGCAACAAGCACGGCAGGACACCTTCCATTTATAAGTGGAGTTTCCAAGTGAGGCTGCAGATTTCACTTACTCATGGATTGTCATAGCTTGCCAACTGCAAACACCTTTAATACCTCCAATGTGACTATTAAAAGTTTTATTTAGAATATGTCAGATTCTATTATTGTAAGAGAAGATGAAATCAGCTGTTCTCCAGACCATGGAGGGATGATATGACTATTTGCAGCAAAGTGGCAGATCACATCCATTAACTTTTAAAATCTTCAAGTGAGGGATCTTCCATCTTAGAATCATAGAATCATAGAATAGTTAGGATTGGAAAGGACCTTGAGATCATCTAGTTCCAACCATTGCGACTTATGCATGTGATTTCCTATCTGTGTTCACTATAAAGGCTAACTTCAATATCCTTATGGCACGGTTGTTTTGTACAAGCAACAGAACTCCAGTGTCGGTATTTATCACTAGGCCTGTTCTCTACTCATGCGGATGACAAGAAACAAGAAACCCTCAAAAACCAGGTCAAGTCAGCCTCCTATAAGGACTCAAGAGACTTTCATTCTGAAGTGTAAAAGGTATAATGAGAAAGTAAAATTTTATTCTTCTGATTGATGTGAAGATGGAGTCACCATTGTCTTACCTTCTTATTTCAAGCAAATATGATCCAGTGAACCTACAGCAAACAACTCAGATTCAAAAATTACTGTTGGACAAAACATTATTTGGCAAAAAGAACCCCAAAACCTGACAACTGCCAGCAACTTTGATTAAGTAAGGAGGAAGAAATAACTTATTATTTCAAGTGAAAAATAATTCTGGATTTTTAGAAATAACAGTAAATATTGTACTATCTTCCTTGTTTCTTTTCAAGTCTAATTGAAGTACACAGTGTATATTGAAAAGATTTTACTTCATTTTACTATTTATTTTACTTCATGATTATGGCAAGACTGGTTTTAAAAAGTTTTTGTAATCTATCTTACTTCGTATCTCTGAGATTTTTACTTGATGTATAAAAATTAATAGAATGACCCAGAATTTTTTAGAGTTCCATGTAAATTAAAATCAGAGAAGCACACGAGTAGAAGAGATCTCAGGAGAGCACTTAGTCAAACTCCCTGCATGAAGAAAGAAGCAAGAATATTTAAATCAACTTTAACATGTATAAACTGTTCTTAAAATTGTTGGTTAAGGAGTTTACCAGAATGTTGCTATGTAAACCATTGCAATTTCTGAACACTCAGAATTTAGAAATTAAGCAAATTTATTTTTGCCATCATTGTGGGCCATTGAACATAATTATTCTCAACTTAAAAATGTTTGGGTAATATTTGAAAGACCTGTATTTCTTGTAAGTCTACTTTCTGTGATAATTAAGCACCATTTATTCAAACTTCCCTCACATGCTATGCTCGCTAAACCTCTTATTGTTGCTGCTTCCCTCACAAATTTTCCTAAATGCATACATCTTTTGTAGAGTGTGGTGTCCAGAACTATTATACCAGCAGAAGCCCCAGTCATGCTTATCACAGAGGTACAGATACCTCTTATTTCTAATATGGTACTTCTGCTAGTATACCCCAAAACAAGAACTGTCTTTTCTGTAGCAGCTTATAACTTAGCTGTAATCATTGTAACTCCTATCATGTATTCTGAAGTTTGTAACTGCTATATTTTTGGCTGAACCTATTGATTTCACTCTTGTTGACGCCAAATCATTTCTCCAATTTGTCAAGATGGATTTGAATCACATTTCTGTCTCTCAAAGTGCTTGCAGCCAAACCTGTGTGTTTTAGTGTCACCCACAAGAGATGTAACTATATTCAATATTTCATTGTCCAAGATACCAGTGAAAGTAATAAAAGAGCTGAGTGTAGAGCAGGTCTCTGTAGATATCCACTTGAAATTCCCTAGTATTTGAGAGAATCTTTTAACAAGCTGTGGGATCACATTATATTCACCATATCAGAACTACACTTTTTCAATACCCTTTGACAAAGCAATGCTAGAAAATACTGAATTCTTTATGAAACATACATCCCATCTACCACTTTCCTCTGAATCACTTACCACAGCCTCACAAAGAAGGGAACTGGATTGGTTTGATGCAATTTCTTTCCTATGAACATATGCTTTAATTATATGTTTTAATTATATGAACATATGTTTTAATTATATTATTGTCTTCCATGAAGAAAAGAATTCCTTACAAATAGATAATTTTAGGTTATTTATGGAGATTGAAGAGTCCATAATTATTCCTATTTTCACTTTTCCACTTTTTATTTTTTAAAGGGAGGTTCTGAGTTTATTCTTTACCAGTCTTCCATAAGTTTGCAAAATTACTCAAAGATTATGCTGGTTCTTTTCCTTAAGTACTCTAGAACGAGCATCCTCTGTTGGCTGGATGGAATCTTGCCTAAACAGTCTTTGAAGTGCTTGCTCTCTTTTCTGCTTCTCATGTTAAAATGATTTTATTAAGAATGTGGTCAGAATAGAACTCTGAGAAGATGCAAAAGGTGTCATTGAAGGTTTTTATCTGCCTATGACATTAGTTATTTGCTTTTCTGATCTTTTAAAGATGTATCTTTCCTTTCTTTTGCAGTTCTCTTTTTTTTCCTAATGCTTTTTAGGCAATTTTCTTTTTATGTTCTAGATCTTTAAAATTACATTCATGCTAAGAAGTTAATGTATAACAAAGGCCGTTCTTCATAAATAACATTTCCTGTCTTCTGGATGCATTGGAGATCTAATGCTAATCTTACTTTCCCCTGGTCTGGTTTTGAACAATTTGTCCTTCTACAGTTTATACCAATACAGTTTATATGATCTCAGTATCTGCTGACATGCTTTAAGTGATTAAACCAGAGAAGCCTGGCTAAAATTCACACTGTTCCATAGCTCATGATGCCTTGCTCTCAGCTCTGCATCATGCAGCTGCAGTACTATATGCTCTGATGTTTTTACACGCACTGTTGTAATACATTTGGCTTGAAGCCCTATACTCTGCAAGCTAGTAAATATGAAAGCATCTTTTTGTTTTCAGTTTTGACACATGTCTTGCCCTATCTGGTTCTGTAGAAAATCACAGTGTAAATAAAATATGAAATGGCAAATTGTTCAATACTTATGTAATTATATATATATATACACACACTAATGACTTATGTGAAGTGGTGCAGGAACTCAGGAAACAAATTACTCCTCAATTACTACAGTAGTGGCAGAACACCACTTGTCTGGGGGGTGTAAGAGAGTTAAAAGAAATGTAAACTAGAAGTCAGGGTGACAGACAGTGTAGAAAGAAGAAATGTAGATTGCTCTTGCTTTTACACTGCAGTAAGAGTGCAATTGAAATTTTAAAACATTACTAGTTTTAAGTCCATTTCACTATTTACTAGTAATAAAAATAGTTTCAGCTGACACATTTGCCCTAGAATCCTTGTGTATGTTTTTGGCCTGCAACTATATTTTCTGTTCTCTGTTTAGAAACTATTTTGTTCTCCACGCCTCTCATCTCACCACCTTGGACCACAGGGAATATATTAATTGAACATGAAAGAAACAAAGGTGTGTGTGGGAATTCATCATGCAGCAATTGTAAGGTATCTCTTTGTTAAGAGCAAACTAGAAACTTCATTAAAAGCTGAGAGAACAGGATTACTGGTACCATTCCCACTTGCAAAATTTCCCATGGAAATTTATTTTCGTTCCTGACACTTTTCCTCCTGGAAATGTACCCTTGATAACTGAAAGCTTTGTCTAAAGGTTCAAGTACTTCCAAGTGTTACAACAGCCCTTTATTTAAGGACAGCTGAAGTCTCAGAATTTCTCTGCCTGATAAGTAGCATGCAAGTGTGCATAGGTAATAAGTGAACTGTTCTGTACAAATAGACTTCTAGAAAGTGGAGGGGAAGGAAGACGAAAGGTAGGATGATAAGAGGATAGACTGACACGTAGTGCAGAATGAAAAGGAAACTGCCCTCTTCCTCTCAAAATCAGCCCAAACTAAAAATAAAATCAAAGAAACACCACCAGAAGTGTTTACTAACAGTTTTTAGTACTTTGTCCAAAAATTTATATCTGTTCACTTTTTACATATCTGATTCGTCAGTCTCTTCTTATACAGTAAACAACATATGTCTAAATTTAGGCCCATATGTAAGGCCTAGTGATATCAGTGAGCTTAGGCTTTTGGTGAAATTTTAGTCAATACACAACATTTTTTCTAGAGGTGTTTAATTAGGGATGATTTTGCTTTTTTTCAAAGTAACCAGAAACTGTGACCATTTGGCATTAACAATAACTGTTACCATTTTCCACAGCCATAAATAAGCAGAGTTTAAAGGTCTAATGCCTCATCTATTCAGATGGCAATCCCAGTCATGTAATACCTTGTTGTCTTAGCTCAAATCAAGTCTGTGTAAGCAGCCTGTGCCTGGCCACATATTCCCTGAAGTTATGATTGGCATGTCCCTCCTTCTAGCCCTGAACTCTTGTGTGATTTGCCATGAAATGGCAAGTTTCACAAACCTAAGAGTGGCTATATTTCAGAGTAAGAAATATAAATGTAATTATGTAAGGAAAGTTGGGATCTTGGGAGTACAGAAAGGGATGTCAGCATTAGGAAGTATTCCAAAGGCTATATCACAGACAATGTAGACACTGCAGACACTGCAGACTTTATAAATGATTACAACTTCAAAACCTCTAAATATTGCATGAACTAAATTGTATAATCTGGCCAACATTTACAGTAAACCAAATAAGTAACTAAACCGCCCATTAATTCAGAGAGCAGAGTGTGATAATAAAACTGCTCTTAAAAATGGGAGTCGCTGTGAATGACTGCTTTTAACATTTTAATAAGCATCATTAACTTGATATGAAAGGTTTATAAACATTTACTTTGCAAAACTTCTTTACTAGCAATAGGACAGATTTCATAGCTTGTTCTTACAGAGGCTTCTTTCTTAAATAGTGAACTGAAGGTAGGCAATGTGTAGCCCAAAATTCAATGCAAACTATCAGACTGTATGAAATACTATAAACCTTCTCTCATTCCTGGGATCTAGTTTTAACACAAGCCAGGAGATGGTCACTTATATTCAAGAGAGCTCACTTTGCTTTGAATATTATCCTTTTTTCTGCTGCACATCAGGCAAAACCTTCTTTCTCCCCTTATTTAATGGAATAAACCTATTAGCAGTCAATCATTAACTCCTAAGGGCTCAATTCAGTAAAGGAAAAATTACCTCCACAGTTGCCTGCTGTGAGATTCCCTGATGGCTCTGCAGCTGAAGAGTCTGATCAAAACAGCTTACGTGGAAATAACAAAAGGAATACATTGCAGTTGCGTGGCACTTTCTTACTTCAGAATCTTCAGGTATTAATTAATGGAACTTCACAACACCCATGTGAAGCAAGCAAAAACTATGAGCGCTTCATGAAAGGATAACCAAGGTATACTGAGTTGAAAAGTGCTTCCAAGAGAAAAATGTAAATTGTTGCCAGACCTGGGATTAAAGTTACTCAGGAAGTCATTTGGTCTGTCTATACAGTTTCTCACGTGGCACTGCATTTCTGCAGTTAAAGGTTTTAACCACTCACAACTCTCCTTTTTTTTACCCGCATGATGAACCTCAGTTCTTCACTATTCTTTCCTATGCTCTTCTGCACACATCCATCTCAGGGCGGGTGCACCATCCATGAGGAGCAGAGAAATGTCACAGAGTATGCTCGGCACAGAAGTCTATGTACCGTATATCCAGTAGTTCCTGATGTGTGTTATGGAAACAGGAAATTTCAAGTAACACTGAGTGTTTTGTGTGATGGACTGGATTGGAAATAATGCAATTAAGCTTACTGTGACAGAATTTTTAGTTAAGTCATTGCCTTTATTTGTTCTCTACAGCGTGGTCTGTTTATCTGCTAATCAAAATTAGACCAAGAGAGCATTCTTGATTGTACTGAGGACACAAACCTTTAAGATATTAAAGAAACACTGGCAAAAGCCTTACTGCTGATAAATCAATCTCAAATTAAAGGTACTTTTGTCAGTTTCGTTTATTTTGTTCACAACCCCCTGTATCAATTACATTGTCAAATCCACTTTTTATTTTGGACTAGTTTCTAAGTAAAAAAATAATGCAAACATGCTACTAGCCTGTCTGTCACTCCTGACCTTAATGATCTTGAAGCTGCCATCCAATTTCAACCACATCTGACAATGCCTTCAGGATAGAGGTCTCAAAAATCTTCCTCTCCTAGGAGTTTAACGAAAATTGGGAGTTGGTAGAGGAGAGAAAATGTCCATATTAATCCTTTCTCTGAGGAAAATACCTAGAGAAAGGAGGCTTTCTTCATTCAGTTGGCAGTGGCTAGCTGGGCAGTTCCATGTGTGTGTGGACTGCCTGATCAGCACAGCTTGCCAGTCAGCACAAATATATGTACTCTGGATTTGTCACAGCAGAAAGCCAAGATACATACAGAGGGAGAACAGAGAGAGGGTGGGAGGGGTCACAGAACTGCAGGGACCAAAGGCAGAATGTGTGGCACTGCAGTAGGGGGTGATACTAGGAACATGAGGTGGGAAGGTACAGATGGGGATTCAGGAAATGTGGGGGAAATTGTTAAACATCCTGGGGAGAGGGGTAGGAAATGGAGGACTAGGTTTATTGGGGAGACCTGCAGATATTGTAGGGGAAACTTGCAGAGCTGTCATAGACTGGTTTACTGAGTGGAGAAAATGTAGGTTAATTAATCCTGCTGCTTCTGGCATAATTTATCAAATTACATGCAGCTTCTGTACTAAGAAAGGTTGGCTGGCATGTGCCTGGATAGCATATTGTGTAGGACAGACCTTACACAGGAGTTGCTTTGAAATACAAGAGGGGCATTAAAGGACCTTGCTTCTTTCTTTTTTTCATGGTGGAGAAATAGGCAATGAGTCAGTTCAGCTAAGGGGAATGATTTAGTGATTGATCTAGATGTCAGGTTTGAAATCAGTGCTGTAGGTGCCTTGAAACTACAAGGTCATCTCAGCCCTTCGTCGTTCCAAGGAAGAAAAATTAAATGCCATGCAGTTATCACATCTAGTCCTTGACAGAGGCTTTTAAAAATGAAGACCTATTTGTTTTACATGGATTTGACGGAATCTGAGTTACCTACTCATGTTTTCACACCCTCTAGTGTTATGCAGCAACCTGCACAACATTGATTTGTCTATTTACCCACATCCAGCTGACAAAATATTGCAGATTACAGGTAGATAATATATATAAGTACATATTACAGGTGGATCTGTAATATCTATGTTTCAATATGAATAAGCACATGTTTTGCACTGAAAAATTAGACATTGCTAATATCTTTGCTAAATATTAAGTCTCTAGACTGTGTGTGAATAGGTTTTCAGATCACTGACAATTCATCCCTGCCCTAATGTACACAAGATACTTTCCTTTATCTTACTTCTTTACTAGTACTCAGAGTAACAGCATAATGTTCAAGCCAAATATCAGAATTAATTAATTTACAACAAGCTCTGTGCCACAATGGCCATTATAGAGATTCAGTTGACAATAACATGATAACATACAAGTTGTATCTCAAGTTCATTTAGGTTTTCACAAACAGCCATGTTCAGAGAGAATACCTTGACTGAAAATACCCCTACAGCATTTGTTCATCAGCTCTGTTCTGACTCTGTGTGGCCAGATGAGCTGCACACTGGCCAAACATGGAGTCTAAAAAAATTTCTTATTATCGATGGTTACCTTGCCATTGTCTGTTCTTGCTTCCTGTCTATACAATACAGAGGGTACAATGGGTTCCTCCTCCATGGATGAGACTACAATATTCTGCAGAAACTGTACCTAAACTACAGTACCAATAATAATCATCAGCCACCAGAACTGTCAGTGCTTCAACTTGTCATCCCAGTGTGCAGTGTATTCACTATTGTCAGATTCTCATTTTTAGAGAAAGAAGTCAGAGTCAAACATTTCACACTGAAAACTAATAAAGAAGAAATAACCCAAAGTGGAAAAATTAATTTCATGCCATTTTTAAAATAAACTTAAGAGAAGAGAGAGTAAAACAAGTAATAGCTACTTGTGTTTTCTGTAAGCTACTTTGACAAGAAATCAAAGCAAGTCAGGGAAGCATGTTTCTCCAATATTGAAAATGTAGCTATAATAACTGTTACATTAGCCAACACAAATTGAGAAAGCCTCCAAATCTGTGACTTGTCTCTGCATGTCAAAAGGAGCATCTGGTCCTGCGATTTGCCGAGAATGAAAAATACAGCTTAGTGTAGGGGGAGGGCTGGGAGTGAATTGTGAACAAAGGACACAGCCATCTGAGCGCTGAAGGTGACTGGTTTAAGTTCAGTTTAATCTTTGCTCTTGTGGTTTATTTATTTGAATCTATCCCTGCAGACAGGATAGGGAAAAAAAGAACCTCTAAAAAAAAGAACACCAGGTACTGTTGAAACTATTTGAAATTGCATTCTGCAGTGGGTATGGACTTAAATTGCTGACATGGCATCCAAGGGGCACATAGAGAGAAACCTTTGAAAAAGCGTGCATGCCTTAGATTCCAGATAAGGCTTGACTTTTTTGTTGTATGGTCTGTACTCTGTATGAAGGTATTGCTCCTGAAAGAGCTCAACAAAGAGTTGAGGAAGGCACAGAGCAGGTGGGGAATGTGCAAAGTCCCTGCATAGCCCTGAAGGAAACCTGCCCTACTTCTGCTCTTCTAAAGGAAAGGTTTATTGAGCTGGCCTGAGCTTCCTAGTTCTCCCTCTAAGGGGATGGATAATAAATACTCTATGAGAACATTCAAGTGGGGATTTACTCTTGAATAACTAAAGTACTTCAAGGTATTGCCAGTTTATCCACAGTTTGGTTATGTCCTAAACCGCATTAGAACTGTTTCTGGTTTTCAAACCTTATCTTAAATTATCTCTATATCTCATTACTAAAGTTGACCTATAATTTCTACCATGGTTATTGAGTTTTGGCTGCTTTCATCCTGTTTTTTTCACTTATCTGCAAAACACCTTCTCACCTACCTACTCCAGACCACTGAGGTAGTTGTCACGTAAAACCTCCCTATTTGCTTCAACCAGCTACCAACCAGCAGTATTTGCTTTTCTTTTCTCTTTCTTTCAGAACTAGCTTGCAAAAATCCCGCTTGCTTGCAAGTTTTTCTCTTTGAAAAGTTAGTTTTCTTTCCTCGTCCTTGTCTCAAGGATTCTTTTGAGATGATTCTCTACTTGTACAAAGTTGAGCTTTGGAGAAGTGGTTTTATTCATTCACTTATTCTGTGAAGGAATAAGAGATCTCTGTCTCTTACAAAGTTGGTAGGATAAAAGGCAAAAAGCAAGGGAAATGCAGTAACATTCTGTACGGAATATGAAGAAGAAACACACATTGCAAGATAAGAAGTCTAGAGAATGTCTGCTAAGAAATCAGAATGTGTGCAAGTGGTTAAAATAATAGATGCAGTTGGTTTCTTTCCTAAAGAACACATTCAGTTTTAAAAACATGGACTCTTCTCATTATTTTCTGGGAGGGGACAAAAAGAAAAAATGTGGAAAGGTATGTGCTCTTAACATACAGCTAACTTAAAGCACACAAATCCGTTTCACTGCATTTTCCAGTCTCTTCTACTTTCATGTAGTTTTGACTCAAAACTAATCTATGAATAGAATAAATGTATGCATTTCTTTTTTGCTGTCCCCATCTGGCTAGCTGTACATTTTCACAGGCTCTTAGAGGTCAAACATCAAGACTTCAAAGTTTACCTGCAGCCTAGCTTATGATATGCATGTATTCCCTGCAGCATGTGTAAGGGCTAATACTGAAATGATTTTAGATTGAGAGGCTTGGAAGAGGTTAGAAACCCTACAGTGCTTTGCACTTATTTTTTTGCTCAACTTTGCTCCCAATATCCATGACCTTAAACATGCAACCTTTATTATAAAGTGCTTTTGTGTTGTTCATCTATGTTGTATTTCATACTGATTTCAAGGAAGAGACTATCCAAAAAAGGGGAAGGAAAGGAAACACATCAGATCTTCAGCTGGTGTAAAGAGCTATTGTTTTACTGAAGCTGACAAAGCCATGTTAATTTACTCCACGTGAGGAGCTAGACAAAAGCCATGCTCAGCATTCTTAAGCTGAAAGGCATTGAAACCCAGGTATGTCTGGATGTGCCTTGATAACAGATAGGAAACTATTTGGTGTGCAGTGAAGATACTATGACTTGAGCAAAAAGCATGCATAATCCTTTTAAGTACGAAACCCCCTTGTGTCCTCATTTAGTTAGATTTATTTAATTGCTGCCTCCTGTCTTGTACATACAATCTAATATTATAAAAATCAAGCCCATCTTATTGAAAGAGGTTATGTCCTCTAAAAATACCTGAAAAGAAATACAGTTAAAAAGGTCTCCTCTCCTCCTCCTAAAGCAAAACAATAAATGGAGCTTATTTTTAAAACTTATTTTCCAGTCAGCTCTGCTGATTGTTTTTATAGCATCCTGTGTGAATAGTAAATTTTAGAACAACAGATAGTCGTTAGCCCATGTCTGTTCTAAGGAGAAAAGATAGCACAATCCAACTACCTGTGAGTTAGTAAACATTTCTATGCAGAGAAATAAGACAATGAAAAGTAGAAAAATTCAGTGGAGTGATGCTTTCTTATGCTTTTTAGATGCATATTACTTTGTGTATACATTGATTGCCTTGAAAAACAGCATGAACAATTGCCCTACATATAAGCTCCATGAATAGTTAGTCTTATATGAGAATTTTATTAAGATGTTGATGTAACTTAGAAATAAGACCATTTCTTCAGATGTAGTCCCTTCTTTCTGATACTAACTGGACAAGGAGCTTCTCACCCAAAGAAGTGACGTCGGATAAGCTAGGGTCACCTCTCCATTAAAGAAGTGCAAAGAGTCAGGTTTTTCCAAAACGCATTGGGATATTTTATCTGCTCCACAAAATGCTCTTCTGGCTGGGGACAACTGTTCAGAGACATGGAGTCCACATACCCAAAAGCATCCAAATGAGACCTAAAATAAAAGATTATCCCTCGCTCCAACTACTTCAGCCCTATGTTCATTGCATCAGTTAAGCACAGAGTTGCACACCCTGGTGAAGTATCTCTCCTGTCTTGAAATCAGTGTAAGTACTGCCATTCCTTGAGTAACGACAATATTTCACTTTAAAGTATACTTAAAATTTCGTAGATACTGAAATCTTTTGCAGAGTTCTTACCCTTTTAGGGAAATATAAATAATGCTTTTGGGATTTTTTTTCCTTTTTTTTTTTTTCTTTTCCCCCGGTAGGAGATCTATTTCTGCAGACAGTGTCATGATACCGCTTTTCTCATTTTCAGGAGGCAGTTCACATTTATCTGGAAAGTAGCTAGCACTGTAGTGGTAGACACAAAAAAAAAAGGCTCTTTTTTTGGGTATGGAGAATTCTCCTTTATAGGAAGTGCTTCACATCTTATGTGTTGAATGGACATAGTAAAAATAAAAATAATCAAACCAGATAATTGTCTCTTTTTCCAGATATTTCATTATTCATCTTTTGTGAGACAGTTAAACTGCTGGTTTATTTGAGATGATTTTGATAAACCTACAGAATATAGTTAAATTTACTGTAATAATTCAAAAAGTGGTCCCAAAAATAACCTGAACACCTTCATCTTTCCTTCATCAGTAATACAATATTTAAACTGTTTGAGCGATCAAATCACAAGCTAGAAACACAAAACTGGTTGAATTAACAGACCAACAAAAAAGAGAAATTTATAAATAGCCCAGAGGTAAAAATAAGTTTATGACCTGCTTAATAAATATGCATAATAAATGCATAAAACCTAAGATATTTGTTAAATGTAGAGAGAACTAGATTAATATAATAATTTATTTATAAGCCATAATTCAAACAAAAGGTAAAGAATGCTGACAATAAACATTTTCTTCATTAACTGGTTTGATGAATTGAGAATGAGCTAGTACTGACTGTTTCAATGAGCAAATAAAGAGCGAATAGACTTCATGCAGGTATTACTGTAGCCACCATACTGCCAGAGCAACAAAATCAATTAAATGTCTAAAATCATAGAATGTTAAACAAAATAAGAAAAATGGTATTTTTCTTAGCTTTTTTAGCATGAGTCCCACTAAGATGAATATTCAATTGAGAAATTGGCATAATTTACAATGGAAACTAGGTTATTTTTAAAGAACAAGGTAAAATATAGGGAAGGTACTAAACACTTTCTGATCACAGCAGGATCACACTTTGCTATTTATTCATCATCATTTTCAAATAGATTTTTAGACATTTATTTTTGTTATTCCAATTAAAAATTTGTATTTTTCTATCACAGTCTTTTATTTACACCTCAAGCCCACATCTGTAGTCAAAGTCATTGATGCTAAAACCAGATGAATTACAAAAAGCTCAGTGAGCTGTGATCTGCAGTTCTGCAAAACCAATGAAGCTCTTACTGAGTTCTGTGGAGATTTTCCTTGCCAGCCAACACATATCCCCCGACAGTCAGCTGTCTTTACAATATAGCTAAGAACAAAGATTGCTCTTTGAAAAAGTCTTAATTTTAGAAAATTTCCAAGTTTTGAAATAATTTAGTGTTTTTCTAATTATTATTAAATTTTCATATTTGTAAAACCCAGCCTTTCCACCCCATACCACACTGTGTATATATGAGCCTAAATGCTTCCTCCTGAGCATAGCCTAAGGCTGCTGGTGTCTATACAGTTGACTGAAGTCATTCTAAGATTGTGTGATTCCCATTTTTTTAGTAAATGTATTTAATTTATCTGGAAAACAACAAAGGTTTTTATTTTATATCTTCTAGTCTCCGCTGCCATTGATTTGTCAGTAGAATGGAATGGAAAATGCTATTAAGCTCTGGCAGCTGAACTGCAGTGGTGATGAAAGGTTGCCCTGCTTTTACTCTTTATTGCACCACTCACTACCTTTCCAATCATGATTTGTCTGCACTATCATTTTTACTAGCTGTGGTGCAAAACACAAGAATGCTGTTTTTAGGTCATAACTAGAGTGGAGAAAAAAATACTTCCTTCATTTCCACCAAGAAGTTTCCATATTAAAACTAGCTGAGAAGGAAAATGCTCCCAATTTAATTTATATGGAATCTCTTGACTGGATATACAACACTTAAAATATAAATAATGGCCAAGACTATGGTTAAATTAAGCAAGCTGAAAACAGGAGACACAGAGAGAAAAATGTTAGTGAGAGAGAGAAAAAATTAATCTATTCACCATGTTCTTATCAAGATGTTTTGTGCAAAACCATTGGGCCTATCCCTTAAAACTTTATAAAATTTCAGTGAAAAAGGCTAACATATCCTGAAATGCTCAGTGGTAGAACATATGTTTACGTATATTTTACATACAACAGTAGCAAGAGAAAGAGTTGGGAAATAATTCATAGTTGTTGCAAGTAGTCCATGTCCATAGGGAGCAGTAATAGTCTCACAGCATAAAGCCTGAGCCAAAGTTGTTCTTTATTTCATTCTGCATCTTCTCCAAATTGGAGCTTCTTATTGAGCAACAGAGGAATGTAACAAAGACATAGATTTTGGATTGAATTTGTAGTCTAAAGTTGCTTCCAACTCTGGAAAGGTCTTTATTACTTCCTATATTTCTAGACTTTTCAGGAGCAGGCAGGAACACTATTCTCAGCATGAGGAGGAAAAATGGAAAAAAGCATGACACATACAGGTGTTATTAAAGCTTTCTGATCTGTTTCGTATGCTTGAAACTATGGTTCTGTCACCTGGGTATGTATTTATTGATGTTGAAAAGTACAGACATTTAAGCTATGGACCTTAAACATAGAGTTTAAGGTCTAGGTGGCTAACACAGATGAACGACTGAATCTTGTCAGGACGAACTCATGGGAATTCTTACTCAGGAGAGCAATACCAGTGAATGCAATGGACCTGCTCAGAGGAGCAAGCTCCCACAACACCACTGCTGCAATCAGACTCATGCAACAAGAAGACTCCCATGTAAAACAGCTGATAGGACAGGGGTGCATGATAGTGCTTAAGAGAGACCATGTGTATTATTAGGCCTGAGCACAGGAAATGAATGATTTCCCCCTACTCTTCTAATGGTGCCTAAGACCAAGTTTTGTGTAAGGAAATATTTCTTTAGGAAATAGCTGACTGACTGGAATCCTTAAGGAAAAAAAAAAAAAGCACAGATTTCCATTGCCTTTTCATGGATTAGAGTCAGTCTTGATTTCTGCTGCCTTCCCAGTTTTCTTCAAATTGTTTTCCAGACATTTCCCTGCTGCTAGTGTCAGGCCAATATCTATTAACTTTTTCCTGAACTGCTTATATTTGAACATAATATCTTTCAGTTCAAAGGGCATAAACCAATTATGTTACTCTTCTAGTTGACAGGACATACAGAAAAGCCTTCCTGCTTCTGACTAGTAGCAGATGCAGCTCTCACCACAGACTGAGACGAAAGTTTCCAAATGCTAACAGGTTTTTGCAATATATTACTGATGTATTTGTTGAAGTTACAGAGCCTAATCCATACAAATAACTTATAATGTAAATTCATGAGCAGTCCAGATTTAGTAGCACAGAAAATTATGTTTGTCTTAATTCATAGTTAATTATCAAATAGAAGAGGGAATATTTATTCTTTTATCTTTTATTTTATGTCTTTTATCACAAATAAAACCTCTTGTGTTGTCATAATTTTTTACTGTTATTATTTTATGGCTTTATCAACATAACTCGATTTTCTTGAGATGTTCCTTTGCACTACCAGGCATTAGATGTAATTATCTCAGGAAAAAAGCACAAGTTATTCCCAACAGCTTGTTACACAACACATCAACTTTCACTAGTAAATAAGACAACTTATTTTGTTTGAGCAAGGCCGTGTACAATATTTATAACCCTACTATATATATGCAATTTTAGCACACCTGCTAATAAAGAGATCTTGAAGGAATCCAAAAGCTTGTGTAGCACATTTTCATATGTAAGTTCTATTGCATTATCTGTATTAAGACAAAGTCTGATATTTGTTGCTGCCTCTCATACCAGATTAATCAAGCTTTTTCTCTATTTATTTCTAAGAGGTCCAAGAATTTCATATATGATCATAACCTAAATCAGGAGTAATGTGGCTTTGCTCTTCAAACCGTTTTTATGGCTCTTTATCCTTTACTTGTTTAATACTTTGCAAATAGCAAGAGACAGTTTCTGTGAAAATACTATCTTATCACAAGACTTCTCATAGAACTCATAGAACTTAAATTCAACTGCTCATTAAAGAAAATATGTTATTTTCAGGAGTTAGAATATATATAAAATATGTACAGCAAGTGACAGATTGCAGTTTATTTCAAAATCTATTAAAAAGTTAATAACTGTCATGGAGAAAAGCTAAGCCAAATATGGTTATCTTCAATTTTCTGTTGCCAGAGTTTAGATAAAGAGAAATATATATATATATGTAAAATCTGAATATTCATGTAGAAACTAGTGATAGTCAAACAAAAATACATAGACCAGCACTCACATAACTGATTCCCAAAGCAGTTTTGAGGCTAATCTATTCAAGTATTTGGCCATGTCAGCTTCAGTCTACATTGCTATGAAAAGTTCTTAATAGCACTTGGCTTGTGTGACCTTCATGTGAGCCCAAATAAATGGTTGCTCAAATGTATTGTAATTATTAACCTGATTTTCCTTCCCTTCTTTAAAGGGCGTTTCTGTCCCTTTCTTGATATTTTATCTTTTTCAGTAGCTCCAGATCTGTGCAGGGAAGAAATCCAGCTTTCTTTGTAAAAGTGAACCTTCAAAAGCATGCAGATTTGCTCTTTCTGGACAAATCACTATTTAGTTATTTATTAGTTTCAGAAGAAAATATTTAATATGGACTGGCTTATTGTATGCTTTTTCAGAAACATATTTTTCATATTAATGCTTTTTCAGAAACAGTGCTTTCTTAAAAAATATTTCAGTCCAAACTTCTGAAGACTGGTAGTTAGTGGTGGTTAGTTGCACTAACAGGAAGACCTCCTCAGTTTTAGGATGTTGCTGCCTGACAGACCAGCTGTTTTTGAACTGTTCTCCAACATGATTCCCAAGTGGATCCTAGAGGAATTTCTTCACAGAGATTTGTGGAATATGTTCCAACACTTTGGAATCAGTTCCTGAAAGTGGGCTAGGCTGGAATAAGCAAAGTCCCAGTTTTCCTGGGTGTGACCTTGTAGCCTATCCTCATATTTCTGCAAGATTTTAAAGGCATAGAAATGTTCCAATAGGTAACATGATCAAAAAAGAACATGTTTAATTCAAAATGTAGACACTTTCAACTTAAGGTTCAAAAATAATGGTTTTTTAATTATTTTTTTTTTAAGTGTTTGCAATTCAGTTGCAACAACTGTTTTAATGTTTTGATGATACTGTGGAAATGACAATACTTTGCTGTAGCCAAAAATCTACATTTTCAGTACAATAAGGACTTCTATGATCATTTTGCTAACTCTTACCTGTGATTTCAACTGAGATTGCAAAAGAATGCCTATAGAAAGCTTTTTTGTTGATGCTTTTTTAAAAAAATATTCCATTTTGAATGTGAAAATAATTTAATGGAAGATGTTTTATTTCCAGTACTACAATTAATTTCATGGACCACTATTTATAAATGAGTAAGTCCACAGCTAACATAATCCAAAATCTTTGTCTTTCCTTTAATTTCAATAGGAAAGGGTTTGGGCTTTTCATATGTCTCAGAAAAGTCTCCAAATTGTTTAAAGAAAATCTTACCAAGCAAGGCAGGCAATAGGCAGCATCACTGTACCCCTACTATGGGGAAACCCCTGTGTGTTTTGGCACATATTTTTGTGGTAAATTAAACCTGGGTTGTTGAGGTATCAAAACACTGCCTGCTGCTGCTCACATTGCCTTTCTGGAGCCTGCTGAGTCAAAAACTATGGTGGGGGGCAGGATCTGCCCTCACATCCTCCCTGGTGCTGTGCTGCTTCCCAGGGAGGCTGTGGGCCTCAGCAGGATCCATCATTGCACACTTTTGTCAGGGTCACACAGGGCCATGGAAATTGAAATAATTTTCATTTCAGGAGGTTGGCAGTTTTGTGTGTTATAATGCCCACATTGAGCTTCAAACAAGTACTTGCACGTGTTCTTAAACCAGATGTAGCGTTCAGTCAAGCAGCAGGCATAAGCTTGTAGCCTAGATTTCAGGAGTAGTTTTAAGAAGCTAAATCAATTTGTGTGTTCATGTTGCGGAGAATAAAACACCCCAAGAATTGCAATTACTGATAAATGCATTTGGAATTTCTGGCAGCATCAGAAATTCTCTACCCAAACTGGGAACATTAATGTATAAGTTAAAAAGAAAAATCCTAATCTGCAATTAAATTATGAATGACCTTTTTGTTTAAGAGAGCTAAAATCAAAGAGCCACAGCAGATTTCCAGGTGATTTTGACAAGTGTGATCCTATGGCACAGAATAGGTAAGATGGTCTGAACACAAGTATTTGCAGCATGTGGAGAAATGGGGAAAATACATCAGTTATGTGTCTGAAATTCTTCCAGTGGTCACAGTGCTTCCTCATTTCATATAAACTATTTCATCATGTTTGAAAAGGGCACTGGAGGTCTTAAATGGAGATTGCAAGGGAGGAGAAAAGTTGATTTTCTAATGGGTATTTCCTAGTCTTTTGCGTTACTCAGAGCCCTTCTTAAACTGTAATTTCTTTTTATAGTGAATGCTTCTAACTGCAATCTAGGCAGAAAAAATTGCTTCAAAGTATATTTGGTACCTAGAATATAATCTGCTGAAATGTCTCGGAATTTTCAGTTATGTTTAAAGTATCCAAGTTTAAACTTCCTTGAACATTCTCTCAGACTCAATTTTTTAACAAGTTTTTTATACCTCTTATATTTGCATTCCTGATCTTTTAAAAAAGTTTAATGAGGTTCAGATCATTTTATTCAGACTTTTTTCTCTATTTCCCCTTCAGAGGACAATCTCTATGCTTATCTTTTGCAGTGTCCTGGTCTATAGCTGAGCAAGCAACTGTGGGTCTGAGTCTGATCACACAGCCGTGTCATTAGACCTGACTGCAGTAGATGGTGCAGTTAGCACGCATCAATTGCCCCAGGGTGATGCAAAAAGAACCACCAAAGTTCCCTCAGGGCAGAAGTGAACCATTTTTTTCCATATATCTAAGGTGTCTCAGACGTATACACATACACGCACACTAGCGACACACTAGAGATACTAGCAGCAACCCCAAAGCTGTGTGTCGCTATGTCATTTCATTTGCTCTTACTCCAGCTCTGAACATGTGGGCTGTTCCTCAAACCCATCACTGACCAGAACTTAGTCTGGGCAGACAGATCCCCCTTTGGATGCAATACCTGGAGGCTGGAGAAGGAGGTGGTGTGTCACCTTACACACACAGACCCAACTCTCCTCTGTGAAAGTCAGTGCCCTCAGAAAAAATCTGCACAGAGTCAGAGGCTGACCCCTTCCAAACCCCTTAATCTCTTTGTCACTGAACTACAGAAAAACCAAAGAAAAGTCAATATGATGGCAGTTTAAGAATAAGTTCACAGCCATCATCTAAAATGTGGATCTGCATTTAGCGAAGGCATTGGTTTCTATGTGAGAAACTACAAGGTATGCCAAAATATTCAGCAGGTTGAAATCAATTTGTACTTTTGCAATGTAAGTGAAAAAAAGCCATCCTTAGATCACCTCCTACACAGGCAACAGAGCTCATCAAAGCCTGGGGCAGATAAACCCTGAAGCAGCAGAGAAGTGGCAAGGAAAGACATAAGGATGCTGTGTGCCAGGGAGAATGAATTTTAAGTTTCAATTTCAAGAATCTTTTTATGGTGGCTACTGTCCAGCCTGAACAATTGAAAACCAGAGCATTCACTGGAAAAAAGGTAATTGTATATAAACCCAGAGAAGCTAATAAGAAATAATGAGTATGAACTATACCATGACATGCAAATACTAATATAAAATCACTTAAAACTTCAGGCAGCAGCTTAGTTTTGTACCACCAGGTGTTTTGCTGTAGCAAAAAGACAGAGTAAAGGGCTAACGGATTAGACAGGAATCTAAGTCCTAAGAATGCCCTAGCATAGGGCAATTTTGGTGCTGGTCTTTGCATTTTGTATCCCACAGTCTGCACCCACTTCCAATAGGGTGGCTAACTGGGGAAAGACGCATTGTTTTGCTGTTATACACTTATGAAACAACCTGGAACCTCTGCACCTCACTGCAGCAGTGCTGTGCATTTTCATATGATTTTCCAAATCTGGCTGCAACAGGAGAAAAGGAAGCAGAACATGTCTCTGCATATGTGCCACTGCAAAGCCAAGCAGCGCAATGTTAGCCCTCCTTAGCCAGCATTTCCAGCTAAAGCCTTGGATTTCCTACTGAAGAGTTACAATATGGGCATTAAATTCCTTCTGCGTAAAGCGAAGTATCAGGTAGGGAGGCAGGCTATGTGACTGAGATCAATATACCTCAAACTTCATTGGCAAGATCTCTGCAAGTTTATTGCCAGAGCTAAAGCTAGCCAGATAGCAGCAAGTTGTACAGCTACCTAAAATTCATCTCTAGTGTGTTGTTTGTACACTGACTTCATTAATTAAAAGGACAGTCCTACCTCTTAAGTGAGATGCAATGGTTGGAATTAAAGCAGGAATGTCTCTGATGACATCTATTTACAACAAGGAAAATCAGTATCATTATGAATAGCTCAAGAAAGGAATATTAAATAAAATAAAATTGAAAATGTTTTTCTGTCAGAAAAATTACATCCTGATTTCATCTAGCTTTCTCACAACAGACTGACATCCTTCCCCAACCCTAAACTTCTTGTATTCTTTCATATGAACTATAAAATAAACTTCAATAATTTTTAAGAAAAACAAACACAATAATTTCCTAGGATTATATTTTGAAAATGCAATCAACATTCTGCAGATTTATACTTCTTTATTGCTTAATAATATCATACCCTGTATAGCAAGTATTGTTTCTTCTTCAAAGTCCATTATCTCTTATCAGGAGCAAGATAACTTTATGAGTAGTTTTAAATGCAGTTTTGTTGTGGGATGAACTACTCTGAATTTGTGAGCCTTACATGTTTTAAAGCAAGCAGACCTTGTTTAAATATGAAAACTTTCACCTTGTTGTGGTTCTAAGCTAATTAATCAGTCAGGCTTCTTAGCCAAAACTGTATTTTCAATGATGTTTCACACTAAGGTGGTCGGTTTTTTGGAAGTGAACGCTGAAAGAGAGCTTGATTTTTCTGGAAGGAACTATTAAGTGTAACAACCAGCATCCTAGATGCTTCCTTGCAAGTGCCTTTGCCTCTACAGCTGAATGGAAAGTATTTGTTCCAACTGCTGCTTGCAGATGCTTTCTCTGCGGTTTCACAGCTTGGTCATAAGTAAACCTTTTTGGTTTTTATTTTTACAGCTGTTTAATCGGGACAGTCCCCACTCTGGTATTTATTTGTGATGTTTGTTTACACAGAAGGCTTTTAGGTTTGCAAAGGCAGGGCTGTGCTGGCTGGAGGGGCCAGGTAAGAGTGTTTGTTCAGCTGGTTGCCAGGTAACCCTCCCAAACACTGCTGGAGAGCACCGGAATCAAGTGTGAGGATCAGAAATGGTGCTCTCCCTGGGACTATTTGCATCACAGCACATGTTTGATCGGGTTTTTTTTTTTGATGTGAGGTAGAATAATAATTCTACTTCAAAAGGATAAAAATTGTGAAGCTGCAATTAACTTTATTCAATAACTACACTTTAAGCAGAAGAAACTTAACTGCTTTACTGCTGAGTGTAGGTGGGGAAACCCACGATGGCTTATTGATAAAATCTCAGTATATGGTTGGTCTCATACAGCCAGAAATCCCAAATCAGATGCCAAATATCAAGAGACTTAAAAATGAAAAATAAAAAAATCACATTCATTCTCAAATAATGGGTTTGAAATTCTTCTTTTGCTATTATTTTAGATTGTCGAGATTTTCAGGGGTTTTTTTTTATGCTTTTAGGAGCTGCAAACTAAAAAGAATCTCACCCTGGTCCCCTTTAAGTAGGCTGGAAAGCAGTCAAGCAACGGGTTTATTTGGAGCCACAGAGAACAAATGGAAGTAATATTTCATTTTGTACCTTAGAACAGCCTAGATATATCAAGACAGTACAATGCACATTATCAGGCCTGTATTTTAACTTTCATATGATTCAGCATTTCATTGTGCTTGACATGTTTACATTTTGTACTGCATCTGTAGTATTTCTAGTCATTTCTCTCTGAAATCTGAATTGTCATAATCACACTGCAGTTGTGCATCAAATGCAAGATAGCCATCTGCATATGGAAAACTGAATTAGTACAGTCAGTCTTATATGAGATATACCCTACAGGACATAGTTGTGTGCATGTGTGCACTCCCCCAAGGCAATGAAACAGCAGAAAGACCTTGTCCTTAAGACATATGTCAGTCACACCCCTCACCCTGAATAACCTGGATGGTGAATGCTATTGGGTCTAAATTTCTATTTTCTTTTACCTGGGTCAACCATTGTGAGCATTTATCTCTTCTATAGTCACCTTCTGAGCTTTCATCCAGATATAACTTCAAATAATGGTTTCCACCAGGGATTATATCCTTTCTCCTTTTCAATGCAGAGAAAGAAGTTAAGAAAAAAAGGGTTCTGGGCAAATCAATGAAGCTTAGGTTAGTGGATTTTAAAAACAACCCCCCCTGTAGTACTGATACTAGTGGGCAATGGTAACTTACCAATCTGTTTCCATTCTCATAGCAACTATTCTAGGTACCATGGTAACAAATCTAAACAAACATAAATATTATCTTTCCTTTTGGTCCCAAAATTTTCACATTTAATGTGGTCCTAATAAATAGCTACAGTAACAGTTCCCCTGATATTGTTCACAAACACATGCCACAGTAAATAGATTCTCAGCATGCCTACCAGAATATGCAAGCAGTTGCAATGCTTAATAAATAATATGTGATTATACTACATAACTGATTTTATTTAGCAATATAGGTACATGTAACAGTAAGAAGACATATGTCAATAAAACAGCATTTTAAGTAAGACAGGTTTGGTGAACTTACTGGCATGACTTATCAGTGTTTGACAGTCTGGAAAACTAAAGCTATTTTCCACGTTCATAATACCTGTCATAAGCATATTATGCGATTAACTTATGATTGTAAGGGAAATAGCTCCCTTTAAAAATTATTATTCTAGTGGAAATTCATCTCAGAACTTGTGTAGGCACTTGGCTCTTTCCTTCTTGATCTGTTTCACAATGTTATATACTTCATTATTTACTCACAGTTCAATTTTTTTTGGTAGTTTGATTGTGTCAAATCTTCATTTTCAAATACAAATATACCCTGATTCTATCTGTCAATTGAGCTTTCCAGTATATGCATCCTAAAGACTTTGCCAGCAGCCAGTGCTCCTGCCTCAGAAGCCTCCCTTTACTATACAGTGACCAGCTGAAGACTGTCCATCCTGCTGTGACCAAGCCTGCTCTTAGCAGCCAAACTGCCTCCAAGCAACGCCTCACCCTGGGGGTGCTGTATTGTCCTTCTTGAAGGACTGCCACCTTCAGCTAGCTGTCAGCACATTCTGGATGCAGCACATCTCACATGCATATTTTGCATAGGATTCTGACCAGATGACTTCTTAAAAAGGAGGACACCCCCAAACAGGGATTCTTTAGAAAAGCAGTTGGAATGCAATAGTTCTCTCTATCCATCTCTTAGAAATCCAGTAAGTCTAACTGTTCAAAAAGACAGGCATACACCCTGTTCTATGGTGTTCTTGGAACATCTCCACCATAAAATACTAAACTTGCTCTCCAGAGCTGGGAGGCTTTTTCTTTTTTGTCATATTGCAGCCTGCCATGAGTGTCTTGCTGAGTATCATAAGGCAAGCATAGACTTTAGGGCACGATCCTGTTGATAGGTGACATCTTCCAATACAAATCTGTTTCCCAAGGTAAGAGGATGTCTGTTCTTTGATTTGCCATCAGAGGCAGCCATCAACTTAACACCTTGAGTTTTTTACCTCTAGCCCTTAGTATTCCATTACAGAGGTAAAATCAGAAAATGAGGAACTGAATATTTCTAGTGTAGTGTTGGATCCGATTAAAACACATGCAGAGGCCTCATAGGCTCAGATAGATTTACACCTACTGAGGAAAATAGTTCCTAACCTGCACAAAGAGAAAGGGAGGAAAAGGCTAGCTAAAGTATGTAAGTGCAGGCTCAGTCTGCAATGTTTCCAACAGGATAGCTAAAGCTACACAAACACACCAGCCCTTAAGGTTAGGCTTGTTTGGGTTGGAGGTCTAACGCAAAAGCTGTTTTCAGCAATAGTCAGCTGCTCCTTGGCTATGGACATGACCACAGCCTTGCATGACCTCATTTCATCTGGAAAACACTTTGTTCAGGACAAAAACAGTTTGCCTAGAAATAACAGATATTTTGCTTTAGATTTATACACTTTCTGCAATGTCTGGCTTACCACATATCAACAAGGGTAACTAGGATTGCTGAACTTGTTGCCTGTCTTACTTGAGTCACTTAAAAGCTATAAATAATAAATATACAGTGAAGCTAACTATTATTTTTGCATAATGTTAGCAAAAACTACGATAGTCAATAGTTGGTGGTGTACACAGACACAACAAGAGGCAATGAACACAAACTGAAACACATGGATTTCCATGTGAATAAAAACCCCCACAACCTGAGAATAGAACGAGTTGTCTAGAGAGGTTGCAGAGTCTTCATCCTTGGAGACACTCAAAACCTGACTGGACACAGTCATTGGCAGCCTGCTTTATCTAGTTGACATTAAGGGCAACAAGAAAAGCTTCTATAGGTACACTGGGGATAAAAAGAAGACAAGGGAAAATGCGCTGCATCAAAACGAGCATGACCAGCAGATTGAAGGAGATGACTCTTCCTCTCTATTCTGCTCCCCACCTGGAGTACTGCATTCAGCTCTGAGGCCCCAAACACAAAGATGTGGGGCTGCTAGAAGAGTGCCACAAAGATGGTCAGAGGACTGGAGCACCCCTTCTGTGAAGACAGGCTGAGGTAGTTGTGCTTGTTTAGCCTAGAGAAGAAAAAGCTCAGGGGAGAACTTAGAGCAGTTTCCTGTGCATAAAGGGGGCCTACAAGAAATCTGGAGAGGGACATTATAAGACCCTGTAGTGACAATGCAAGGAGAAATGTCTTTAAACTGAAAGAGGGTAGATATAGATTAGATATTAGGAAGAAATTCTTCACTATGAGGGTGGTGAGGCCTTGGCACAGGTTGCCCAGAGAAGCTGTAGCTGCCTCATCCCTGGCAGTATTCAAGGCCAGGTTCAATGGTGTTTCGAGGAACCTGGTCTAGTGGAAGGTGTCCCTGCCCATGGCGGAGGGGGTTGGAACTGGATGAGCTTTAAGGTCCTTCCAACCCAAACCATTCTATGATTCTATGATCCTACTTGAACAGGGGGAGTAGGACCAATGATCTCAAAATATCTCTGCTGACCTCAATCCTGTGATTCCTGTTCCTATGCTAGATACTGTGCAAAGGTAAACCAGGGAAGGAGTTATTAACCCTCAGAGGGATCAAATTCAAATCCAGCCAAAATTCCTGTTATTTGTTGAGACATAATGTAGCTCTTCTCAATCATAGTCTCAATTTATTGATAGAAAAATCAAAATCCACTAGTAATTCCAAGGCAGATATTTACAAAGAAGAGCATACACGTGTTTCAAGACATTTTTCTTTCAAAAGGTTCTTAACTCCCTCCCCTTCCCCCTTTCCCCCCCAGGACAGGTATTGTCACCTAAAGATATCTGGTCTTTGCAAATATTTTCAGACTTAGAACCAGGAATTATGTCTAGAACAGCAAAATTTCTCAACAGTGGATTTCATCCCACAGGGATACAACTGCAGGCTTTATCTGTTTTAATTTGAAGCCTGAAGCTCAGTTACTGCATCAACATAGCTTCCAAAATTGTGTATTTGGGAAACTTTTCCTTAGTTTGCCAGCTTTCATGTTTGTTACCATTTGTCTTTGTTGCCTTTTGTCAGCTAACACCTCAAGAAAATTTTGACATCCAAAAAGAACATAAAGTTTAGCTTTTTCTCAAATCCCAGTTAATAGGGGTGGAGATAAAATCCTAGGCAGACCAACAGACAGTTGATATTGAATCATATACATATTTGAATCATGCATAACCCTTTTTTCCTTCAATATTTGTCTCCAGATATTTGGTAGAAAGCACATAGGTTTGGTTGTTGTTACTGAAAAAAAGTCCTGTTTTTCTAGATTCTAGACTACACATGCATGCCCAAGAGAGTGCTTTAGGGGGCACAAAGACAGGAACTGAAGTATTTGTTTAAAAAAAACACTTTAAAGCAAACCAGAAAATCTGACATACATGTGCAGAAGTTTGTTCCTGAGTTTATCTTCCAAGCTTTTAAAGAACAGAACTATTGTTATGAATGTGTTAAAGCATCATTATCTACAGTTTAAAGGAAAGCTGAATGTCATTAATGAAGTGGAACACTACAAATAATTAATAGTATTTGATTATTTTCTTTTAAATTAGAAGCAATCCAAATTTTACACAACTTAGCTATTAAGAACTGTTTTTTATTAGATTTTAATGTACTTTCACATCAGTTAAGTGCAGTTTATTCTGGCAATTTTACTGGGACTAAGTTCCTACTAAAACTATGACACCAAAACTGATCTGAAAATCTTCCTGTCAACTGTTGCTAGCAGACAGCAGTAACTACAACAGCTACTGTTTAATTTAGCAAATCCCTGACCAAATTCAATTTTTTTCAGGCAGCTTGATGTGGAAGGTCCAGTTCTGCTCAGGCTGAAAACATGTGATGAATAGAAAACGGCCATACAGTTCTAAAGCATTATAGCTTGAAAACTTTACTATCAATAATCCTGTAACTTCTGGACAATTCCTCAGATGCTCTTATTTTTTTGTAATAGCGTGGTGAATATACTAGAGTCAGCTTTGAGCAATGTACACCACCATTTACTACATTTTTGCAGCTCTACCAGCCATTCCTATTCTCACCTAAACTGTGTGATATCTGACAAATCATTAACCATCCTAAAAAAGATAAATGTGAAACTGAGATGAATCTTCACAAACTGTACTTCATAAAATGCCCAAGCATTAAAGAACTGAGGTATTTTGAAAAAAAATAAAAAATAATATGAGAGTAACTAAACTGAGAAATTCTACGAATAGAAAATTTGAGACCAATATTGTAGTCTTCTGCATTTCTCTCAGGCACCACAACAAGAATTCCTAGGACAGAAATTTGCTCCAAACAGGAAATTTTTAAGATGGTATTTCAAGATATACACTCCCTTGAAATTTGTAGCTTTAATACTTTTCTTTTCAGCCTCCTTGTTGCTAAAGTTCTACTAAGGAAGACAGCTTTTCCTGTGTACTATCATTGTCATTAGCCATGGATTTTTATCCATTATCAGGAAATCTTAACCCTGGAAGAAGCAAACCTGGACCCTGGAGGAAGAAAGAAAGACCTGAGCTTCCATGGAAGGAGCTGTCTACTGTCTTGTGGCACTGGGGGTTCTGCTTTCACTCTCCTCCACTTTGTATTCTCCCCTATTATCTAGCTTCTTTCTGTTGCTAGAGCAGGAACGAATAACACTGATAAAAAACAATCACTAGTGATTCATCTATTCACCTGTCTCTAATGGCATCACTGTAATATGATCTTTGTTTGAAAGGTTTTGGAGAGGGTTTGCTAATAAACAAGATGCAATGCATTGTTTTATTTGGTGGTTTGTATTTAATGTACAAATATTACCATGAGAAGCTTTCTCCTTATACCCACCATACTGCTGAGAACTGAAAGAACTGTATTCTCCCCTATCCGGAACTAG
>JBCJKH010033071.1:0-23981 GCA_039877255.1 Loriculus beryllinus
TTCCTGCTAGCTAATATACCTACTGATAGAGTCTGGAGAAGCTGACAGTTTAGAAATTGTTACAGGATAGATGTATCTGTGTGGAAAGAAGCAAAAAATAAACGTTTTCAGCTCTGCAGCACTTTGCCTTTTTCCAAAACCTTGTATGCAATTGTAACAAAGTGTTCCAGCAAGAAGATTATTTTAGAAACATGAAGATCAGCTGCGTACTGCAGGGAGAAGTGATCCTTAATCATACATGTAAGAGTTCAACCTCTTTCCTGGTAACAGAGGCTTGCATTTAAAATTGCTACATACTTCCAGCACTTGTGGTTTGAAGATGCTGGGATCACAGCCATGATACGCAGTACAAATCATTAACTTTCAGTTTATGCTATACTATAATTTGCCAGTTACTATATAAAATGCAATATACAAAATACAAGATTTTGTATTACAGATATTATGAATCACTTGTTAAAATAATACTGACATTTCTGTGGGTAGGTTAAAAAAGCTTGGCTCGTATCGTGAGACTACTCCTTTTTCAACTTCTGGAATAACAAACCACATTTAGGAAGCCCTGTATTTGGCTAGCTGTAGGAATCATACATTAACTATTCAGATCACATGCCTTATCACAGCTTTTCACCCCATTAACTGTAACTGAGCACTGAACTGCTGGTCAGACTACAACCCTAGTACAAGCCCTGCTTGTCCCTTCCTATCTCCCTTCCCTCCCACATTTTAGCTCAAAAAACACAGCCCTGTCAAAACCCCAAATAAACAAAACCCCCTATTCACATTGCACATTAAATAATCTAGGAAGGAAATATTTCAAATGTTTCCCAAAAGAAAACATATAGTGGCATTTGTACATATCAACAGCAAAGGTTTTCAAGCTGAATGGAAAGATCTCCTTTGTTAAAGTCAATGCTCAGCAGCACGGTAAACATACAAAAGGAAGTCAAAGAAGTTGTTGCGAAAATCTTCTATGGTTTTAAGGTAGGGAAAGAAAAAAGATCAAAAGCATTCTGAAGAATATTCTTTTCTTTAGTAATAAGTTCAAAATACTTCGAATTTATGTTTCCCTAGGTTCTTTGACGTTCCACGTGCAATAATTCCTCCCTCATCTGTATTTTGCTATCGCTTCTTTACCTGTCTTGTCCCCTCTTCTATTTTACTAGAAATATGACAGTCTTCTCAGTCTTCGATTTTGGGGCTGTTTCTTATTTCATAGGAGCATATAAAACTCTCATTTTTTTCACTCGTTAAGTGAGTTTGGGGAAGCTACATTTCTCATGGTTTCTTTTGTGTGCATCCTATCCCCAGTCCTGAAGGGAATTATTTCCTGTATGTTTTGACTCATTATCTTGAACCTTAAACAGCTGAAGAAAAAAAAAGTTCCATCAGCTGAGGAAGGCCCAGAGTAATGAGTCAAAACATCCTGATTGAGACTCCCATCCGCACTGAATGGGACTCTGAAAGTTATGCACATCCTCACTGTATTCTTACAATCAATTAATAATTTTCCCTTTTCTTTGCACCCCCCCAAAAAATAAACAGGTGCAGGATATTAAGTCATGTGGAAGATTATTATCTTTCTCAGACATTTGGTACCTCCCTGTTGTAAACCTTCAGAAGAATAGGTTTTAAAAATCTTACCAAGTTTAACTTCTTGAAAGCAAATTATGCAAGGATGTTGTCAGCTTTGGAATGCAGTCAAATAATTGTGATGGTCTTAAAGGTCTTTATAATATAGCTTCAATACAACTGACTGAAAGTTCTCAGTGACGTTTATGTTCGGGAATCACATTTTCCAACTGGGAAACAGAGAAAATATTTTCTTCCTCACACTGGTTTGTATCTAAGGTCTACACAATTAAAATAAGAACATGCACCTGCTAGAGAAGAAAAGCAAAAACTAAACTGAACACAACATTTTGAAAAATGTAGAAAAAATAAAATAAAAAAAAGGAGAACAAATACTTCTATTTTTTTAACATTCCATGCTGATAGCTGTAGGTGCTTCTTGTAATAATAGTACGTAAAAGAGTTTAACATAACAGTTTATTTCTAATAAACTGTTCCTTTGAGCTGGTACATAAACATCTGGGGAAAACCATCTGAAGCTTTCGCATCTCTTTTGATTCCTTGATGCTACTATATGTCCAAATAGCTATGTTGCTTCCTGCTTTCCCTTGGAGTCATAGCTATGTGGCAATCTGTACAGTAATCATACCATACAGTTATCCTTGCATTAGTGACCTCCAGGATGCATTACTGCAACTCAGACCTAGAAATTAAGCCGTATGGCTTGAAAAAGCTCCACATGGGGGAAAATATGACAGAATGTCTGCTTAGCAAAGCAAATTGCCACATTTATCCACTTCAGGGTCTCCATCTTGGTATTTAAACCTGTCTGCGTGATATGAGATCTCTTCCTCTCTGCCTATGAGACCACCTCCTTCTACACGGTTATGACCTGTCATGGTATCTCTGCTCACTCTGAAGCCATGAAACTGCTGGAAAGAAGGAGGAAATATGAAATAGAAGACACAGAGTCTTCATAGAAACCATATCAGAACTGCAGGCTTCACATCCTGGTGACAAAGCATAGCAGAAACTATGGACCTACCTCAGAACTCATGGCCCAGTGCAAAAATCATCTCTGACTTGTCTTTCGCTTCACCCACACAAATGTGAATCAAGCTGTTTTTCCTCTAAACAAGTACGAAAGAGAAACTGTTATTGTCATGATGATGAATAAGAAGAGTGGAAGAAAGGAGGATGTGTGGATCACATGGATCTCACCTAGGGTGACACTAAAAGAAGTTAAACAAAATTAAAATGAATTTCAAGATTTCCTGAACGCATTTCCTGGATGTTGATACATAATATTTTGTGGAAAACTTTGCTTAGTTGCCTGTAACTCTCCCTACCATCTCCCATTAATGATATTTTTCTGAGCTAACATCATGTTCAAGCTAAATCTTCATTATCCTCTGATCTGACCACTACTGTGTTAGAAAGAAGAGACGGAATAAATAAGAATGCAAAGAACAGAGGAAACTCCACTTAAAAAGCCTGAGAAATCAAGCACAAGCACTGTAGAAATGCAGCACACAATTGTAAGGATAAAGGTAAAAAAAATGTCCTCAAGGCAATCAGGAGATTTGAATTTGTAGGATAGAATGCTGACGATAGCTGAATAAGACTGCCATTATCTAAAATGTAATAAATATTATTGCTAGCAATGTCATTGCTAATGTATATATTATTAAAAAAATTAAGAATATAAAACCAGTAGAGTTTTTCACGTTAAACACTACAATAAGCAGTATGTAAGAATCAGAAAGCAGAAATAAGAATAGAAAAAGGATTGGCCTTTTACAGATTTTTTTTTAGCCTGATTTACATTCTGTGTCATCGCACTGGCTGTTGTGACATTGCATATTTAATCAGGCTAGAACTGGCCGCTTTTAACTAGAATAGGATCTGAGACTGCTAATTTACCCTTGCTATCGACTTCACAGGCTCTTACTGCAGCCTTATGACTTGGTAACAGGGGTCACCACCTGACTGAGATCCTAGTTATGTGACTATGATTTGACAGTCTTTGACATCTGGATATTTCACTGTGTGATTAAACCAGTTCAAGCAATTCTGGGATGACCGTATATGTTTCTAGATGTGCAAACCTCAGCACCGACTTATAGGGTGTAAGTCTGTCTGTTTGGGCTCTTGGTACTATAGTGGCTCAGAGTACTTTTAGCTCAGCAATATGATGGTTTTCAGTCCTAGAATTATAAACCCACAAAGATGGTTTGCAGCCACACCTTCCACTGCTTGCCAGATAGGGCTGTGCTATTGCTAAATTCAGGTCTAGCGTAAATATGTACCTGTGTCATTTGCTGGGATATTAGTTGGGTTCAAGTGTCTTGGTGCATCCTATTGCTTTTGCCTTGATATTGCTGATTATTGTTGCAGTCATGATGTTCCACCTGTGACACATCTACCTGTTACAACAGACGTCTCTTTTTTGGTCCTTTCAAGTGTTTTCTTACTATACTTTTTAAAAACTGAAAACTTAAAAAAAAAGCCCTCATGCACAGTAAGCACTGATACCAAATCATCTCTTAGTAGGTAAAACTTAAAAAAATATTTACAGGAGACAAATGAAGATATGTTTTTACTTGTCAGTGTCTCAGGGTAGAGACTACTACTACACACTTATACAGGCAGTATAGTTAAATATTTGCATGGAACAAAATATCTTTCTTCAGAGAAATTCTTTGTGTTTAAAACTCAATAATCAGACATGGATATACCTAGCAACCACAGCAATGAAGAGAGAGCAATTTAGTGTTTTTAGTCCCCTTGATACTGCCTGGGTGGCAGCAGGTGTTACAGTTGGGACTACTAAACAGATAATATGTCTTCACACATGGGAACATGACAGCATACAGAGCAAAAAGCATGCCTCATGGAAGATGCTTCATTTTTTTCTTCAGTTGAAAACAAAGAAATGTGGATCTCAAAAAGGGGAAAATGCTGTGAAAGAAAGGTAAATAATTGCCCCTCTGGGTTTTCATACACAATCTACCTCACATATGCAGCAATGCCTGAAGCTAATCTCTCAGTACTTTTTGTAGCTCCAGTTAGAGTGATATTTGGCAGCTGCTAGATGAATCTGGCTTATCTGTTGCCAAATGCGTGCAGTACGTGTGTGTGGCAACTGCTATCTTCACCAAAAAAAGATTGGCTCAACAGTATTTGTCACATTTTCCTTCTACTGTTTCTACCCTAAGGAATGTAACTTTTCCCTGTTGTTAACTATTTTATTTTTTCAGTTTTTATCTGACTACAATAATGTATGCTATGCACTGTCCAATTAGACCTGCAGTTTGGTCTCAAGTCTGGTGACTTCTCTGCCTGCATCCCCAAACTTGACTTGGCTTAAAACCACTTCCCAATTTTTTTTTTTTCCTTTCCAGCAGACCACTGCTTTTAGAAGTTGCCTACAATTCTTTTGTGGGTTTTTTTTCTGTTTTTCTCATGCTCAAGAGTCTGATAACACAAAGAACAGCTCTCTCATCTGTGGGGCTTATCACCATAGCTCTGCCCTTCCTGCTGCTCAACCAGTGGGTTGCCAGTATGCAATCAATGTGGACCCCAATCCATTTCTGACTCAGTGAAAGCAATGCATTGAAGGTAGGAAGGCACATCCATTTGAATAGACGCTCCTATTCTGGAAATGACTGGCCCATGGTTTGACCAAAATTAGTAAGCAATGTAGAGGCTTAGAACAACCATCTCTGCCTATTATAGGTATGGAAAATAGGCCACAGGAATCATGTTTTAAAAGTTACTATCTCTGACCCTAATACAGAGCTTGGGATAGTTATCTCAAATGCAGATGCTTTAAATTTGACTGATGCCCATCTCGTGTTGGCTTGGCTAAAGCCCTAAGATTTGTCAGAGTTGCTAGGTGTGCTAATTCACAGAATCATAGAATAGTAGGGTTGGAAAGGACCTTAAGATCATCAAGTTCCAACCCCCCTACCACAGGCACAGACACTTCCCACGAAATCATGCCACCCAAGGCTCTGTCCAACCTGGCCTTGAACACCACCAAGGATGGAGCATTCACACATTCCCTGGGCAACCCATCTCAGTGCCTCACCACCCTCACAGTAAAGAACTTCTTCCTTATATCCAATCTAAACTTTCCCTGTTTAAGTTTTAACCTGTTAACCATTCTCCTATCACTATAGTCCCCAATGAAGATACCATCCCCAGCGTCCCTATCGCCTCTTCAGATACTGGAAGTCTTCTATGAGGTCTCCATGCAGCCTTCTTTTTTCCAGGCTGAACAACCCCAACTTTCTCAGCCTGTCCTTATACAGGAGGTGCTCCAGTCCCCTGGTCATCCTCGTGGTCCTCCTCTGGACTTGTTCCAACAGTTCCATGTCCTTTTTATGTTGAGGACACCAGAACTGCGCACAATACTCCAAGTGAGGTCTTGCGAGAGCAGAGTAGAGGGGCAGGATCATCTCCTTCAACCTGCTTGTCACGCTCCTTTTGATGCAGCCCAGGATACGGTTGGCTTTCTGGGCAGCAAGGGTACACTGCCGGTTCATGTTCATTTTCTCATGAGATACTGGATGGGTGAACAAAGTCATCAGACAGGCTATAGGACAAAATGTGTAAAGGGCCATATCTCCCTAGGGAGGTCATTCTTCTGTATCTCTGGTATCAAAACCAATTTGTCTCTATAAATCTTTAGACTAACTAAGATGCAAAGGTAAATAATTTTCTTGACTGAACTATGAACTTTTTCTAGGTATTCTCTCCAAATCTGTCAGCCCTCTTATTGATGTTTGATGTCCACTGAAGAAGAAGCGTGAATATATAGGTTGGCTAAGGGTGTTCTCTGCTGACAGTACAAAACCTTTAAAAAATCCTGGAGAATCTCCCACAGACCATGTGAACATGAAGGAGAACACAAATGTTGTAAAACATAGAACTGTGAATCTATCCAGCTGACGCACAGAAGGAATGTGATTATTAGGGAGAACACGAAGAATATAAGCCAGATAGATATATTTTACTGTTGAAACAGTAACAAAGCATCCCCAACTTCGCAGATGAATGCAATTATTTAATTTCAAAGACTGTATAATCAGATTTACCCCTAGCTCCATTCTGAAGCCACTAAAAATCACAAGCCAGACATGCTCTTTCAAAACTAGCTAGTTGAGATTTCGTGGTTTGCTGAATTGATTCAGAAAACCATATTGTTTAAAGTTCCTTCACTCCTAAAGCCATTTAACTTTTATGCAATGCTTTTCAACAAAGCTAACCCAGCACTTCATGTTAAGTTCCTATGTAGGACACTAATTGCCTATGAGTTAGCATTTAAACAAATAATTATAATAAAAAAATTAGGTGGTGGTTTACTGAAAGTTATAATGGTGTAAGTTGAAAGAACCTCAGAATTATCTTTAATTGGATTCAAGAATAATCATCTTAGCAGACTTACTTCTCTTTATTTGACTCACTGGCTTAAGAGTCAGAAAAACTGACTTGCACTGGCAGGCTGACTTGACTGTCAATATAAATAGTTTTGGTCTTTTCTTTTGATTACCTTAGTCTTTCTTTCCTTTGCTAACACTTTCAGATGACAAATGATAAGCCAGACTGAGGAACAACTTTAACACTTACCCTGGCACACGGTTTATTTCTAGACTGTTCAGAAAACAAATTCTATTTTAGTATCACTGTTCTATCCATTCCTACATTTTTTAAAGCATCCAGTCATAAGCTGTTATTCACAGTTAGTATACACACTTAATGACCGACTAGTTACCACATTAGCTTCTTTTGCATTAGAATTTTGAAGAGTTTGGTTCTGGTGGCTTTCATATACTTAACACTGTTTTAATTAATATCATACCTTATGAAACCACAATTCTTGTAATTTTCATGCAAGACAACAATAATACATAAATTACATCTTGGAGCATGGCAGCATTTAATGTCTACATTTTGAAGAGAAACAGCTGTAGGATTTTTAAGCTAGTATTGTAACAAACCAGAATTATTACACTTCAATTTTTTTCCAACTTCATTGGAAAAATTCTCGAGAGAAGCTGACAAGTAAAAAAATACTTGCGTGATCTTGTACCCAGCCATCTAGCAGAGAACTAGAAATTTGGGAAAAAAAAAAAGCAGCTTCAAATGTAATAACTTCTTCAAGAGTCATTAAAATTTTTCTTGGGCCTCACAGCCTGTTTTCTTTGACAGGCTATTTTCGGCATGAAAAGGACCTTAAGACCCCATGAAATAAATAAGCAAACAATAAAGAACTGCAACTTTCTTGATGTTTTTCAAGTTTAATTGTACTTAAGAGAAATCTAAGCTTTTTTACTGAAAAAGGCATCTGTCATGAAGCATGAGGACTGACGGATCTCGAAACAGGACAGGAAGTGCCTCAGGTCTAGGGAGGGGACATTTCATATAGCAAGAAAGTCATGAGATCAGTGTTGCTCTTCAAAATCCATACTCTCTCCAGTAGAATTCTTCCTGAATTCCTTTTCATCCTGTAAGACTTAAAGAGACTGAAGGTCTCAGCTACTTTCAACACCTAGAGGACCCCTGAAAAGTTATTTTGAAAACGGACACTACAGCAAGTGATATATTGATATTCAAACCTAAATTACATTAAATAATTTTGTTCACAAGACTGTTTACATATGCCTTATCATCTGTGAATAGCATTTTTTAATTCTACTAATATCTAAACACCTTTTCTCCTGCAAATGTTCTTTTGCATTTCTTTTTCTCTGGTTCCAACCTTAATCATACTTTATAACTAAAAGCTGTTGTTTTTCTTCCTTCTTATAGGATCTTTTAAAGTTTTTTTACCCCTTTCTGCCTTTCCTTGGCATGACGCTAGTATGTATGTGTGCATGCTTGCCACAAAATATGCTTGTCCTCCTTTGCAGTCTTCCCCACTCAATCAAATCAAAGCAAAGCCCCCCTTTGATTCTACTGTCTCCCTCCTTGGCTCTACAGCAATGTCAGCTCCCTGTAACTGTAGCATAGTTGAAAGGAAGTACATCAACTCTACGTCTTTTATAAGAAAAGGCTTACTCTAGATTATACACTTGCTAAAAATGAAAGCCTTCAGCCTCTAGAAACTAAATTACTCCAAAATCACAGTAGCAATTTTCCCCCAACCCATGCCCTAGCACAATTACCAATTATATCCAACATGAAAGGGTGGGTGGGGTTAGAACAGATTATTGCAAAATTCCCATGAAATATAATTCATATGAAATTACCCGGTCTTGAAGGCGCAGATGAAAAGGTATTCACTCTGGATAGGTCCTTCAAATATTTTTCTTGCTTTTTTTTTTTTTTTTTTTCCTTTTTTTTCTTTTTTCTTACTCCTTAAATTGCCCTTTGTGGTCATGGCTTGGGGCTTGTGCTAAACACCAGAGAGCTTCACTTTTGCAGCTTCATTTTTACATTACAGTAGCAGATACTGTTATAAACACAGTTGCCCTCTAACTGAGGGGGTAGTGAGACCAGTAGAAAAAGTGGAGCTAGTACAGAAACACAGTAAATTTCAAATGCATTACTTATTCTCTTCTCCTTTCCAAATACAAAACATTCAACTGCATCGGATTCTTTGATTTTTGATAGCAGGGCTCAGTTTCTAAATGTAATGTGCCCCAGGTTACTTTGTAAGTTTCCTTGGCCTGTGATCAGGAGCACACCTGACAGATGCAGACTACCTCTCCTGTCACCTTCATGTAATCCTTCATGTTTTGTATCAAAGAATTCCTCCAGCAGTCGAAAGTAAATTTATCCTCAAAGGTATTTATGACAAATACAATAATTCCTTTTAATGCAGGGGCTGTTTAATCCACCAACCTATTAAGCCCAGGATACCTCCAGCAAACAACCATTACTTCTCATTACCATATTGCACTTAAAAATACAATTAATCCTTTAATAGGAATTTAAAATACATAGTTTCCTCTATGTAGCACCTCTGCTGATAGTAATCTGCAAAAAGTGGTATTCAAACGTTAATTAAGAGCAAAGTGTTCTTACATACAAGGCTTCCTGTTCAGACACAAAATGTCTTGATGTTATTGGTGCTTTCCCTGATTAAAAGGATTTACAATACATACTTTTGGGAAAGAAGCTCTATAATTGCTGCTAATTGCTTCATTTTTTGACGGTTGGATATATTTCACATGGATCTTGTTTAACTGTGCTAGATATATTCCAAGCATATATATTAAACTTTTCCTTTTATTAATTCAGAGGCTAACTACAAGTTTCTTTTCTTCCTTAATGATTACTCCCCAGACTATTTTGGTAAGGTATTTTTCCACAGCCAATGATAATTACACTTAAATAGAGAGTAAAAATAACTTTTGATTAAATTTTCAGGCTTATAGCTCAGAAAATATGGTCTCTATTCTCATTTGCAAAACTGATTTGCTGTGTCATTGAACAAGCCAAGAGAGATCACAGGTTTTTTTCTCCCTGCATTTAACTGGAGAGAGTTGTATTTTAGAATGTATCTTTTTCTGTCTGCTTAATTTGAGCTAATCAAGAGCAGTGACAAAAATGTTATAAGAAAATAAATATGATAAATAATAGAAATATGGAAAAAATCATATGATTTATCTGATAAACAAATTCTATATAGGATATTTTATTTGTTAATAACAAACATCCTAAACTTTGAAAGCATGTTTACGGTAAGAGCCAGGTCAATATGAAATATGTTTATTTTAAAAAGCTGCCCTGAAAACTTTCAATATTTGGCAAGATCTTCCACCATTTACCAGTTTTCAAGACACATTTATTAAAACGTGTTTTCACCTGTTTTGTCAATGCTTTTCATTTTTTTTAGTATGCATACTACCTCTTTGCAGAGACATACTTTGTACAATTATTTTTAATTCAATTTCTAAAATGATCAGAAGGTAAAAATTAGCTTCAAAATGTGTCAAGTAATTGAATCTAAGCACAGATTTTAACACATGATTAATAGCTCATGTCCATCAGTTTTTCAGATTATGGTGCAATATGTATCCAAAACAGTGAGTTGTAGATTCTAGCTGAAGTGAGTCTTATTTAACTAAGAATTGGCACAAACATGCTTTGTAGTCCTGTATTATTCTTTTTTACCCTCAACATTAAAAACTCCATATGTTTAACAAATTTGTTTCCACCTATTCAATGTAATAATCCTACTTCACTTTTGATTTTGTAGAAGGAACACACAGATACTAATTCGTATCTGATTTAAATGAACATGTTCGTGCTAGTTGAGATATTCAGTTAGATTTCAGTCTTTCCAGCTGAGTTATCTGAGTAAGAATAGTTTTCCTAAAGATGTTGATGTGGGAGGTTTTCCCTTTAGCAACTTTACATACAAATTAGATACATATGTCTCTTATGAAAAAATAATAAAAATATAAAGAATTAACCTTATAAATTATTTTTGAACTAAAAATCTCAGGCAATTATATTTAAGTATTTTTTTAAGTTTGTAAGTAAGCGGGTGACATAGTTTAGTGTGAGGTGTCTTTGCCCATGGCAAGGGGGTGGAACTAGGTGCTTTTAAGGTATTTTCCAACACTAACTATTCTATGATTCTATGATTCTAAGTATGAATCCATATTATCCAGTAGACAGGAAAAAAATCTATATTCTTTATTAGTTTGCAGTGAAGGAAAAATATTGGAAATGCACAACTTAATCACTTCTTCATACTTATGACCTATAAAGTACCAGTATTTGTAAATGTTACTATTAAAATCACTAACCCAGCAGCCTTTACTTGGACAAATTTTGTTTATTAAGTGTATTTTCATAATTTTTCATTGTATTTTTGATTTTATTTAACTTCTAACTCAGCTAAGTCCTTGTGCTTGGATTCATACATGAAACTTACCTTCATTGTAAAAATAAAAGGTAAGGAATAAGACCAGACTTGAGGACTGTCATGCCCTCTGCTAGCATTACCACTGTCTTAATTGTGTGAGAAATTGTTTATAGATTTCTTAATATGACACTCTCTTTTAAATGACACGCTTGTGTGCTCATTCCCCTACTACAGTAGTAAGTAAAATTTTTACTCTCACCTTTCTAATCAATAGTGAAAGATATGTAAGTAATTTTCTCTTTTTCCTTACAGAAGAGGAAATACATACAATGAGAATGGAAAGGGCATAATTTATTTTTGGTTGTTGAGAAACTGGACTAAAAACTACTTGCAGAGATTAGACATGTTGTTGCATCATCATATATGGTCTCAGATGCTCTTAAAAAGTATCCTAAAATGAATTACAGGGGCATCTAATAATAATAAAGTACATTTTGCTCTAAATTATTACATAGTGTTTCAAAACTATGTCAGATGAGCCTGGTGTGGAGGCAGAGATGTTATTTATACATTTCTTAGTCAACCCTGAGATTTCTTTCCCCCAGAAATCTGCATTAACAAGTGCTTTGAATGATCCTGAACTAGACAAAACAGTAAAGGCGTTTCATGATAGGAAGCTTGCTCTATACAACCTAGGTTTTATAGCGATACCACAGTGCAGTAAGGGTTACAAATGCACACAGACTTAATGTGTTCCATGATTAGTTGTGGCAGAGACAATAAAACTGTTCACCAAGATATTCCCCATTATGGATTTGCTGAGTTTTTTGTTCTCAGTATAGAGTTTTGCATTTACCCTTATTGCTTTACAAGTGGCATTTTAACTCCAACTTTGCAAGACCATTTCAAGTTCTAATCCTGTCCTCCAAAGTCTGCATCTGTCACAGTTTGGTGTCATCTGTAGATTTAATAGGCTTACTCTCTGTGCTATCATCCAACATTGTAATGAAAATATTGAATTATATTAAATTAAAGACAGTCTCCTGAAGAGCCCAATTTGATAAATCTCTCCAGTGTGACAGTGAGCCGTTGATAATTATTCTCTGTGTAGCTTTCCAACCAGTTAGGCTCACCAAATAGCAGTATCATTTACTTTATATTTCCACAGCTTACTTATGAAAATGTCATGTGCAACAATGTCGAAAGCCTGACTAAAGTCAGCATGTATGACATACTTGCCCTCATCCACAAGTCCTGTTAAGTTTTCATACAAAGAAATTAGATTGGTTTGACATGATTTGTTCTTAATGAATCTGTGCAGGCTATTTCTCTTCTTATTTTTAAGGCACTTAGAAGTGTTTTATAATTTTTTCTTGCTGTTTTCCAGAGTTTTACATCACCTTTTTTTGTTTAATTTTGACAAGTTTGCTGACAAAGTTCGTGTTAATATGAGAGAATGAGGGTTGCTTTTCTCTAGTGATATTTGAAATAGAAATAAGACATCCAGAAGAGATTTCTCATGCATCCTCCTCTGTATTTGTAAGTCTACCTATGCTGATTTTGGCTGGTATAGTTAATTTTCTTCACAGAGGCTTGTAAAGGACTTTGGATTTGTGCTGAAAAAAAGTGTTGATAATACAGGGATGTTTTCATTGCTTCCACAGTGTAAAGGCGTTTTCTGCCTCTTACACTACCCCACCAGCAAGTAGGCTGGGGTTGCACAAAAGTTGGGAGGGAGGGGACACAGCTGGGACAGCTAACCCCAACTGACCAAAGGGATATCTCATACCATATGGCATCATGCTCAGCATATAAAGCTGAGGAAAGAAAAAGGAACATGGGAACATTCAGAACATTTTTGCTTCCCAAGTAACTGTTACTCGTGATGGAACCCTGCTTTCCTGGGAATTGTTGAACACCTGCCTTCCTATAGGAAGGTGTAAATTAATTCCTTATTTTGCTTTGTTTGCATGCACTGCTTTTGCTTTACCTATTAAACTGCCTTCATCTCAACCCACAGATTTTCTGACTTTCACCTTTCTGATTCCCTCCCCCAATCCTGCTGGGGGTAGAGAGTGAGCGAGTGGCTGGGTGCTGGTTCGATGGGGAATGGGATTAAACTGTGACATCATCAAGTGCCTTCTTACTATTTTCCTAATTCCCATCACCTAGTTTCTTCTCTCTTTCTGAAAGTTCAAGGTTATCAGAATCAAAGCATATTTCTCTGTCCACCTTGCAAAAGTTCTTGGATGCTTTTGATGATTTTCACACCCTTTGTTTTCACAGATGGGACCATTATCAGAACAGAAAGAAATTTATGTCTCCCTTTGTTTTATTATGTTGTTCTCTCCCCCTCCTGCCCTTCCAGAACGCAGGTGCTTCGGACAGGTTGATTCATTTCAGTTCCAACTTTTTTTTTTTTTTTGTCTTATGTGGGAACAAGTTGGTTTGTAGGATAGAATCAATACTACAGCTACAGCAAAATGTGTAAATTGTATACTCCTTTCCTCTCAGCTTGGGTGACTTTAGAATCCATTATGTATTGGTTTTCAACAGCTCGCTTAAGTGGTCCCATTAAAAAGCGAAAGTGTAGTAACCTCTCTCTCCTGGAACCCTTAAAAGACATGAATTTACAAGTACATGATATTAGTTATCTAAAGAAAATAGATGGTGTATGCAGCTATGAAACTTGTATGACTTTGTTTTAGCTTTGTTTTTCTCATGCTGCTAAAATATCTTATTCCTGACAACAGCAACTACAGTTTTGAAAAAAGGATATTACAAAGGATCTATGTCCCACCATAAAACTCACCTTCTTTTCTTACTTGATTTATTTTAAAAAGCAGAAGTTGGAATTCTCGAAAAATGTAATTGAAATTAGCATTAATTCTAACAAATATTAGCATATTCCATTGTATAGAGAATAGAAATAATTGCAGCTTGTGCTTAAAGTACTTAGTAGGTGTTTTGCCCAAAAAGACTACTGAAGACAGAAGGAATAAATTTGTTTTCTTACTATTGGTGGAGTCTGCACAATTGAAAGTATACACGTGGTGAACAATGACCAAGTTAATTGAGAGAAATAAACCACCTCCCAAAATTTTAGCAGTTGTATGTAAGTTTCAGTGATGTTTCAACAACAATATTTCAATGTAAAGTTGTGTTTCTTAAGTTTATGCACTTGGACAGTCAGGCAGGTATGTGGCAGAAGCATAAGTCATCCCACGATGGGTCACAACTAATCCTGTAACTACTTACAAATAATCCTATATACTGCAAGTAGTGCATACCACTGGGAAACATGGTCACACAGTCTATCATAGGTGTATCTTCACCTTGTGAAGTGGATGGAATGACATGAAAAAATTTATTTCTTATATGTAAAGTATAAGGTACAAAAATCTTAGACTGTAAAATGTCTTTTTCTCAAAGAAATTGGACCATGCCTATGAAATTCATGGTCCAGTTTAGAGACAGTTAAATATATGTTGGTTATCGATAAGCACACTGCCATTTTATACATCATAATAATATAAATACATTTCATAATAATATGAAAAATTAATTATATGTTGATAATTTTACTATTAATTCTTAAAAACTTGCTTTAGTTTTAGATCTGCTAGGCTGAAATCCATTCATGCTTCTACATGTTGATATTCTAATTACCAGAAGTTGCACATTAAGACAATGTATTGTATAAAGAAATATATTACATTGTCATATTAGTGCTGTCTGAAATATTAACTGAGATGCCAAAAGATATGTTCACTCATGTTATTCCACATTGAGTTTTGAATACTTTGAACAAGAAGCTACATGCTTTATTCACTTCTCATTTCATGTCTTCCCCCAAAATATGAAAAGTACTTATTGTGGTCACAGATTTATTCCAAATCTGCCTGCATTCAGCAAACAAATAAATAAATTTTTAAAACCCAACACCCATCTCCCCTGAAAACCACCAGCCAACAACAAAGAAATAAACATATTCTTACAACATTCAAGAAATAGAAAAATCCCAACGCTGTGGTCAATAACAAAGTGAGAGTAATTTTAAAAGCTACTGTTACAGGTGTATTGCATTTTCTTCTATGACAGTATCCATCCACTGTTTCTTTCAGTTTGGAAATTCTGATGATATTGGTACTGCTTTCTGGGAATAAGAATGTCTGGAGATCATGTCTGTCTCTATGTTAACAACAAATATTCATCATTAAACTCACATCTGATATAAAGTTTCTCATGAAGGTGTAAGTATTTTTTATATATTTTGGTTCATGGCTGTGTAGAACTCTATGTGGAATCTGCAGTCAGTGTAAGCATTATCAGTAGTTTTCACTGATGACAATATTATTAAAGTGCATCAATCTTAATCACAGCTGGCTAACTTTACTGGAACTCTTGACTCTTCTCTGTCAACAGCTATATCTGCGTTGGGACCAAGAAAAGAGCCAATAAGAGATACATCTAAACAGAGAAATGAATAAGACTCTGGAGACCATAACAATACTAATCTGTTTCCATTTAGTTCTAGCTTTAGACAGAAAGGGGCATGTCAACATAAAATAATTTCAGGTAGCACTATGAATTGCTAGTGGTTTTGCACTCATTTGCACTCATTTCTAAAGACAAATCTCAGTTGCTATACTCACTACTTATGTAAATGCTGTTTTTATTGCGTATTGGCAGAGCATATTTTTTTTAACAAAAAAAAACCCCAAACAAACAAAATAAACCAGACCAACAAACAAAAAAACACACATCCAGAAAAAAAAAAAAAAAAGAGAGGCTGTCAGCAGCGCAAGAATACATGATGGATATCAGAAACAATAGTTCTGAAACCAGAATCTCATGTCTGCTCAAACACAAAGAATGGCAATCCTCCCTAAGGAGAAACCATGGAATCTACCAGAGGAATGGCATTAAGAAACAGAATTATTTTTCTGTGGATGCATGATCCACAGTAGCCTGTAGGACTCTGTACCACTATATATTGGTACAGACAACTGAAGTTCAGGAAATTCCATTGTCAAACTGAGTAATTATCCATTGTGCTGGGCCCAGAGACTGACCAAAATATGCTCAGTATAAGCACGGATGCATTTACTGCTTTGGCATTGATGCTGTTAGTGAATATTGCATAAAAATGTAGGCTGGGCTTTCTATTTACTTGAAAGCAGAAAAAAAACTTGAAGAGTCTGAAGGGAAGAATAGATAGGGTTTTTAAGCAGGTAAAATCCATGAGTATCTAGGAAAACATTTGACTTGAAAACACTTATGGCAAATTGCTTTAATAATTTGCTACAAAATTTTCTATCCAGAATTAAGCTTGTGTCAGGACACGTTAGAACCTACTATGATGACAGAGCCAGTGACGTCAAATTGCCTCAGCAGAGCCAAAATGGTTCTTCAAAATAGAATGAGGAAGACTTCCTAGTTGTAATTACAATTTTCACAGGAACATATGCATACATAATGTCATTCCTCAAGACATACTCTTGATTTCATGATAAAACTCAATGTACCTTCAGAAATTCTCTATCCCAAATTCATGAAGAATATTGTGTGACCTTTTTATGACTTTAAGGAAAGACATAGGCTAGCTATATATATATATATATTGTTGGAGATCTCGGAATGTTTGGGATCTCTGAAGACTTTGTATTTCAGTTTCATATGCTTGTAGGGATGAAGTGAAAGTATTTATCAGCAGAGATATCAGATTCATATAATGGCACATAAACCTTGATCCCTTTTTTTATTTTAAATGTGATGGTGGAAAAATCTGAGTGTCTTCAAACAGTGAATGAAGTGCATCAGAGTACTTGTATGCACGTACTAAGGGAAAAATAAGAGCTGTTTTTTAAGGTCCTGCTTCAGAAGACAATAATGATTCTTGGTAACCTAAAATTTGAATGCCTTGAAGCAAGTTGTCTGTTCCTCTTTAAAGGAGCAGAAATATAATCCTTTTGCTCCAATACTTCATGCTCAGAAAAATACTCCTCCAAGAAGTCAAATGAGCATCACTAAATGCTTAAGACCAGTCATTTATGCAATTTATGATCAAGCAAATACAGTAAAACAGAAGATGTCTACATTTATTCAGCTCCTTATATGTATATCTAGAATTACTTGGTCTATTAATAATTACATTTCATATTTGCTGTATAATGTTAAGAATAATTTTTTTCAGAAGCATGTATTGTAAATGAATTCTTTTTTTAGCTCTGAATTAATATTTGCCAAAGGAAGAAAATGACCAAATCTTTAAAGCATATTTTATCTTTGCTTGAATTTTATTCTATTTTTCTTTTTTAGTTTACTTGAGGTTTTCGAAATATCCGTGGCAGTGTTTCTACATTCAGATGTAAAAGGGTAAGAATTACGATGTGAGAAACAATTGGAAGCTTAATTGGGATTTTTTTAACGGAAAGAGTTCTTAGGCTATGCAAATAAAACCTGTTGCTATCAATAATCAATAAGAAAATGTAATGACTTTGTGTAGAAACTAACAGACATATAAAACTTTTGTTTTTTAAAGTAAAACTTTACTCTCTGTTTCATTTTATTCTGGTGCATCATTGTTCTGGGTTTCCCATGAAATTATTCTGGAAATATGTGTTGCAAAAGAAAGAGATAAACAATGCATAAATGAAAAGGTAAAATATTGTTTTGAGATTCCTGAGAAGGCTGTTCAACATCAGAAATAGAAAGTATGTGTTAGATTTAGGCTTACTTATTTTTTTTTTTTTTTAATTCAGACTTTTAAGCTTCTGTTGTTCAATGGGAATAGAAACGAAGGGAGTTAGGATAAGGAGAAAATATTATTAAATATGAAAGGCTTGAAAGGGTCATGGAAATCAGTGGCACACAAAATACACATAAGAAATACTGTGCACCTCAAGTCTTCATTTTCTGTGGTCTGGAGAGCTTCACCTGCGACCAGAATTTCATATATCCTAGTCCAGCTAAAACAGCTTTATGACCTGCTGTGTTTGAAAATGGGAGCTCAAACAAGATGCTGGCTGTTAATCACAATCTTTACCTTTGGAATATTAAATAAAAAGGAATGAAAGGAAAAGAAGGAAGGAGAGAGAGGAATGGAACAATGGAGAATATCTGTTCATATAATCTAATCAAAAATAAAGGCAAAATTATTTAATAGAAGAAGTACTGGAAGCAGGAATGCAATCGATCTACTCTAGCAACTGAACCCAATTTTAGCAGAAAACAAACAACACAAGAAATCTAAGATGTGTGTGTATTTCATATGAGAATAAGCAAACAACAATCCTAGTTCCCAAATAATTCAATGATCTATATTTAATCATTGAGGTTACAAAGCCAAAACCCAGAGGGTCCACAAATACCAAATTAAGGTTCCTTTTTGAGTCCTAGATTTAGTTAGCTAGTTTTGCAAGAAAAAATGTGGAATGTCTTATAATATTTTCATGTTCAAAAAATTAAAAGTATTTTTCTTTAATTTATTTTCAAAATAGTTTTTGTAATACATATGCATAAGCTACAACTTAAAACCAAAAAACAAAACTGAAGGATAATTTGCAAATAATTACTAAATTCTAAATTCAGAAATTAACAACAAAAAAAATCCCATCACAATATTTTACTAGAAAATCCTAGTTTTTGCTAGCTGTTTTTGTGCATTAAATACCCTCATTCTGTCAGCAATGACCAGGTGAACCTGATCTCCCACAGAATTTGAGCAACCCTGCAGGGAATAACCAAGAGATAATTGCTGATGTAATATAATTTGACAAGAAATGAACAAAAAAAGAGCAAAAAACAGAAAAAACATAATTTGTCATCTATAATTTTAGCCACAAATTTAGAAAAAAAAAAAAATCCCACCTTAAATAACTTATGAACCTTTTGTAACTGACCTTTTTGTCTATATACTACTGTATTTCCGGTGTTTCCGTAACTGCTGTATCAAAGCTATAAACAGCAATTTTTTTCAGAAAAAATCCATAGAATTATCTCTGCTCATCAGAAGGTGTATTCTGGGCAAAAGCAGCTTCTATGACTGTATAACTTCTGAATAACTGTAGGTTTCACTCTTGTTTGACTTCTTTCAATATAGTATAGAATCTTACGGGGACTCTAAACGTGTTACATTCCTTCACATGCAACATTACTATAGGTAGAACTTTTGTTGTGGGTTTTCACCAATGCTGTAGTGCACAGGGTTTTCACTAACACTGTAGTGCAAAGGAGAGGAAAGAGTTTCAATTGCAGCATGACAGACATTAAAATATTTGCACAAATTATAGCATTTTAGTGAGTAAGAAAACCAGAAATTGATGTTATATTGCATACTGATGCACTGAAATCACAGAAGGTACCAAGAAAAATAATCAGAAAACTTGAACAGGTCTTTTAATCTGATTTTTGAAGTCCCAGCATTTACACAGTTCTCTGAACTGCATAACTCCCTAACTGCAAGTTTGTTCATCTCTGAAGGCAAACAGTAAAACTGAAGCTTCTTTGGGAAGAAAAAAGAAAAAGAAAATTTAAAGCATATGTTTAATGTTTAGCTAGAAATAAAGAAAAATAATTTTAGTACCAGTGTCTGTATTCTGGATGAGAGTCAATCACTCAATCTACCCAAGCTTCTCAAGTTCAAGAAGGAGCTTCTTGAGTATATGTTAACATTTTAATTTGCATCAGCAAAGTGCTTTCGAGGAAAATTTCCCAGTTTTCTGCAATTAACATGTATTGATTCAGATCTCATAGCTGTCTCAGAATATATAACCTTTCAGGTGAAACAAACCAGGAATATTTGCCCTGTGAAGAGTCAAAATGTACCTCAGCTGCTGATGGGGGTTCAGTTCATGGCAACAAGCTAGAGCTAGTCTGAAGTAAGCTCCCCAAAATGTTCATGGTGTGAACACCGGCACTTCATGAGGAATATAGAACTGATCCTGCTGTTGTGTACCACTCCCAGATGTAGTAGACATAGTCTCCCTCTCTTATATGAACTCCAGCTAGAGTCCTAGGCAATGAAGTGACACTTTCCATTTATCTTCTCTGGCAGCCTTTTTCATCTCCTCAGATCCTGTGTTAAAAGGCAGCTTCTCTGCTCAGTTTCTTCTCTTAGTTAAACAATTCAACAGATGTTTGGCTCTTTTGTGATTTTTACTTTAAAAAAGCTACATACCCTTTGTATTGATATAATTCACACAAATGAAAACATAAACATCAAATTAATAACAATGACTGAAATAGGAAAAATTCCTGTGCTCACTCTGGTTTTAGCAGTTCCGCCTTGCTTTTCCCCTCCTTTGGTAAAAGTGGAAGAGAAAGAGAAAGAAAAAGAAATAATATAAGCATGAAAATAACTTTCTGTCTTTATGTATGTGTAGATCACTTTCCTATCATAAAAATAAAGAAATATTAAAGAGGAAAAGTGGTTAAAACAGATTATTTCTTTCAAAGTTTACCAAAATTAGGAAATAAATATTAATGTTTGGATAAAGACCTGAAAATAAATAATTTTAAAAGATATTTTGAAATAATTAGCTTTGGTAGGGTTTTTAAAGTATTTTATTTTCAATTATGCTTAAGGTAAATATAAGCAAAAAAAAAAAATATTCTCTTCACATATTCAACAAATCCTTTATAGAATAAACAAATTGAAACTGAAGGAAATGTGAACTGTTTTGTTTGGGTTTTTTTCTCTTTTTTGCTGTTTTTTTTTTCTGCCTAGAAAAAAAACCAAACCAATAAAAAAAAAAAAAACAACCCCAAAAGCAACAAAAAAGAAAACATGCTTTCAGGTAACCCAAATTAATTTGCTGTCTTTAGTGACCGAGTGCAGTAGATTAATTATTAGTTGTTCAGATTCTCAGTGCATAATATACAAGGTATAACTAGATTTAAGCTATCAGTTAACCTTTTCTCAGATGCATTTTGGTACCTATAAACTTTTCCACCAGAAAACAAAAGGAATATTGTGCTATTCTATGCTCCAGCTGTTGAAAATGCTTGATAGCTTGAAAGATCAACAAGTTTGCACAAATCCAAATACAGAGCTTGTAAATGCCTCTGCAGAGTGTTGTGAAAGTCAGAGCCCTTTGGCCTTGAATTGAAGCCAAACCCACAAGCTCTTCATACACTTCAAATTCCGTTGTTATTCTAGAAAGGAGGGAAAAAAAAGAAAGGCATTGGAGCTTTAAATGCACAATCAATAGTTTTGCCTGTCACTGGGGAAAATCAGAGTGATATTTCTGCTGCGTCCTTGAACTAGAATGCTATATCATCAGGTGCATCTGTTACTTTTCGTTGGACAGTCATTTGGTTTAAGCTCAAACTGGCACACTTTTGAATTGATTCAGGACACCTTTTAAGTGTTGTAGTATCCATGTCTGCTTTTAGAAATCCTCAAATGTGAAGAAAAAAGCTTTAATATTTTTGCTGCTTTCATGTTTTGAATGAATTCTATGTCTTGTCTGTTTCTTTACCTTCAGAGGGTGTTGAGGCACTGGAACAGGTTGCCCAAAGAAATAGTAAATGCTCCATCCCTGGCAGTGTTCAAGGCCAAGTTGGACAGAACCTTGGGTGATATGGTCTAGGGTAAAGTGTCCCAGCCCATGGCTGGCGATTTGGAACTAGATGATCTTAAGGTCCTTTCCAACCCTAACTATTCTATGATTCTATGATTTATGCTTGATCATTGGCTTTTGAATGGCTTCTTTTTGATGATATTTGAAAACTGGTTAGAAATGTACATTTCCATTGGACATCTAATATTCCTGTTCCTTGAGAAAGCTGAAAAACTTATCATCTCTGTGATTTCACTCCACGTTGACTTTTCACAATATTCACCTCAAATGCATGATATTACCTTTTAAAATAAATGATTTTCCTCTTCAGAAAAATGAGACATACCCAAGTCCTACTATGCTTAATGTATCAATACAAAGTAGTATGGATGGGAGTAAGTAAGTTCTAGTGACATTGCAGGATTTGAGCACTTCAAATGGGAAGGAGGTGGGTTTCACTTTAAAAATTAAGGTACTTGAGAAAACCTGTAAATGAAAAAACAGCAGACAGAAAAAGAGGCAAGAAGAAAACTACAGAATATGTTAATACCAGCAACACATGAAAGTATGTTTTGTGCCCTTTTCAATGCTGCTGGCCCAGAGACACAAATTAATGAACAAATAAATATATCTTGATCTATGTCTTTTCTGTGTATTCTGGCCTCAGTTTTCCAAGTGCAAGTATAAAGGAGATAAAATAGTCAATTCTCCCCTCTTACTCCCAAGGTATATTATTTCAACAGTACTTGCAAGCAGATAGTCATGGACTCTTCATATTTTCATGAAAGAGCTTCTGCCTGGACAGCATGTGCAGAATCAGGTCCTGGATTGCATTCAAGACTAATATTTAAAAAGTTGCTTTGTAAATTTACTAGATCAGTAAAATAAGTAAATAAATAAATCAAGCTCTGAAAAGCAAAGTAATCAGAGTGTAAATCTCCAGTACCCACAGTTAGTAGAGTCTTTCTTTGGCTGTGGCTACACTTGCATGTAATGATTTTTGTGGTACTTGCAACTGTGTGAACCCTAAACTCAAAAAATGAAAAAAAAAAAAAAAAAAAAAAACCCAAGAGAAAATAACCAAAAATTTTACACTGGACAGTAAATAAATTTCGTACTGACACCAGCTTCTAACTATGAACTCTCTTTCACTATCTTCATGTTATCATTTAGAAAAATAAAAATAGAAATGCACAGCTGAAGCATGATTTGTAGTATTATGTTGTGCTAAGATAGTTAAGAAATCCATGAAGCTGTACCGTTTGAGTATTCCAGGTCACAATTTAAAGAAAAGTAGAAAAATGTCATTATCTGGGCCAGTTAGTGATCCTCATTTCATACAGATTGAATAATCAAAATTATCTTTCAGAAGCCAGAATCTATTTTTCTTTAGAATTCTGCTGATAGAAGGATTTTTATTAATTTATTAAACTTGGGGACTTCTAAAAGAATTACTTCTCCCTTCTCCAACATAATTTTACAAACGTGTCTACTAAAATGCCTGGAGAGATCCAGTCATGTACACTTATAAATTAAAATAGCTATTATTACAAATGGACACAACCATTATTAGGTGAAAATAATCAAGTATCTTTCCAGACTTTCAAAATTCAGATTTTTTTTTTTTTTTCACTTAAAAAATTCAACAACTTATACTAGCCTCTTGATCAAGAGTAACCAGCAATGTATCTTCCCTAGCTTACTTCAAAGGAGTACTTTCCAGTAATCCAGATGTTTGGACTATGACCCAAAATAAAATCACTGTGGCTTTAGTGCAAACTTGAATAATGAGATCATAGAAATGACAATAGCTCTTTCTGATAACTGGTGACATAGATCAATTAAAATAATGTGCACTTCTCTGTTGTTTATACATTCCTTTTGAAATTATATAAATGTAGATTCTTTTTGTCTTGTAACTGCTTTAATAAATAATTTTATTCCTTCCCAGTGGTTGTCCATACTTCAGCCTTTCTGTAACCCCAGGTAACGTGGTTTGAATGTCCTGATCTGTGTTG